>VYZS01061191.1:52956-63853 GCA_013400695.1 Neodrepanis coruscans
AGGCTCCCCCTTTACCTAGAAACTGTTTTAATACACCATCACATTTCCTGGGCTTGGGTTTCATCAAACTCTCTGGACCCACCTTTTCCTCTCTTCCCACTTTACATGGACAATTTGCCTATTTCTCCACCTACAGGTGGCAATACAGAGACACCTTGGGGGTGAAGAATCTTCCCTGCCAAACCCCCAGCAGAGCACTTTGTTTCTTCATTGGTGTAGCCAACACTGAAATCTTTATCACACAATTTACTATTTACAGTTTTAAGGAAACCACCCTTAGCAGAGCCCACTATCACCATATATAATGTCCTTGAGCTGTCACCTCACTGCCCAGAATTTATTATTACACCCCACAGCACAGTCTCTGTACAAATGGAAGCCACTTCTTGGATTGCAAAACAAGCAGATGCCAGTGCAGTTCTCCAGAATTTCCTTTGTTGCATGTTTCCCTTTTCCTGGAGCTTCCTCCTCATCAATACCTCCTCTCATTATGCCATCAAATCTTTCCCTTCTGTCAGAAAAAGCCCATTAGTCATCTGTTGTGAGATAATTGGAAAGTCTAGAGATGTTCTCTCTTTATCTGACTACTGGCCATCACCTTTTAGTCCTGGTGAATAATGTCTAAAAATTATCAGAAAAAATCCCACACCGCCCTGGAAAATTCTTTGCTGCATTGTACCTCCTCTGTCAGAGTTATCCAGGAGTTTTCTATAAATCAATTCTGTCAAAGAATTTTCTCTATCAACGAANCATAATAATTGAATAAAACAGTCATTAAGAACCTAATTTCTTGTGTAGCCTGTAAGATTTGAAATTTTTAACTAAATGAGGAATCAATGTTGAGTTAAATTGTGAGAAAAATTATTTGATGTTGCTGTACTAAACTCATTAAAAGATAAAAACTCCCAAATTAATTTCGGCTCCTAAGCTAATACAGGTTCACAGATGCATCCTCACCCACAAGGTAAGTAAAAACGTGAGTCAGTATTTGTTCCACACTCATCAGGCTCAGAATTCCATCCCCTTTTTCCTTGGGTGATCGAGGACCCTTTCCAGCCACAGCTGGGAGTGGAATCATGGGATGGTTTGGGTTGGAAAGGACCTTGAACATCATCTCTGGAAGTCCCTGGTGGACAGGGAAACCTCATTACACAGAATTTGGGAGCCTGACAAGGAGGCTGCAGGAATGTCCCATGTTTGGGTGAGTTTGAGAAGCTGGTAGCAAATCATTTAAACACATTGGGACTGGTGCTCAGCAGTGACTCCTAATAAGCAGGAAAGGCTCCAGGAAAGGCAGCAACAGCCTAATTTTAGGTGGGAAAACGTTCATATTCCAAGATTGCAAATCGAGTCACTTATAAATAATTCAAAGGCACTTGCTGTGACAGACACTACGTGCAGTCACTGGCAGTACCCTCAGAAAGCAAGAATTGGTTGTACTGCTGATCTCAGTCCCACTTAATGCTCCCAAAACTCCTTTTGCTGCAAAACCCTGGTGTCAGCAGTCACTGGTTTGTTGCAGTCAACAGCCCAACACACCAGGGCTGCATTTGGATCTTTGACCCTTGACTTGACTGGCAATTTGGGGACCTTGTTGGGAAGTCCAGCTCCCACTGCTGCTGTTCTCCAGCTGGAATCAGGGCTGCCAAACCCAATGCACACTGAATTCTGCTTCTTTTTCCACTTGCTGCTCATTGATCTACTAATCCAATTTGGGATAATGAGAAAACAGCAAGACAGCCTGCAATAGGTCAAAGACAACAACTAAATAGCCAGTGACACCTCCTCCCCAGTGCCCAGCTATGCTGTTAAATAGATGCAGCCACTAACAGGAGGATTTCTTGTGCTCTCCGAGCCAAAAACACTCAGCACTGACCGATTCCTTCACTGCATTTCTGCCCAAACAACGGAACAAAACATGATTAAAAACATCCAGTGTGACTTGGCCCTAAAGCTCTCAGGGAGCCTCCTTTCCCTGCTCTGAGCCCACCTGAAAACTGGCAGGCTGGACCCCTGGAAAATGCACACACTGGGTACCTATATAAACCATTTCATACAGAAACATGGCAAAGGGAGGTGGCAACTGTGCTTCTGCTTCTACAGGATCATTTCATTTCAGAACCTTCCCTCCACCTCTGTCACATCCCTGGACTCACATCCCAAATCAAGCCACAGAAATCATCCCTGTAACAAGTCACTAAAATATTGTTGTTGCGTGCAGGGAGATAATGGCATCTCAAATCATTTTATCAGCCAAAAAAAAACTTGCCCCAGATGATGCAGGAAGCATCTGGTGGTGCAAGAAATACAGTTTGTGGTTTCCAAGTCCAGCAAGCAGCATTTCATTTGTACTTCCACCAGCAGCACATGTGACTATGGCCACTCACAGCTAGAAGATGATGCAGATTATTATCCAAGGAGTTCTGGGGTATAAATGAATAATAGAGCTATTCCAAGCTAAAGTCCCAGATGGAGAATTGCTTACAAGCATCTGATAGTATAAAAGTTTTACTCTCCCATCATTGTCCCTAAGGGAAGCCCCATAAATGCTTCTAACTGGAGGTTCTGCTACCAATAGCTCGTTTTCCCTGCTGCCTCCAGAAAGCCCATGAATCACAGGGCTTTTAACCAGCCGTTTGTAAGGCAACGGCTTCTAATGGTTCTGGGAGAAAACACCGAATTACAGCAGCAACACATCAACTGCTGCCGGTGATTACAGCCACAATTAACTCTCTGTATGTACCAAAAATACTCATCAGGCAACGAATGGGGGCACTCCCAGGGCAAGACGTGCAGGGCATCGGGGGCTCAGGCAAGTGATGAAAAGAGAAAAGTCAGAGGGAGAACAGAAAAGGAGAAATGCCCTTTTTCTGAGCCTCTGCAACTTCAGGGCTGAATAGGGTAAAAATATCACCCTGCTGCCATAACTTGCAGAACTTCAAATACTTCCCATGCACTGTCTTCAGCAACATGAAAAAAGGGACTAGAGATTCTACTCCTGAATATGAGATGCACCAGTGATTTCTGAAACAGCAGGCAAAGCAGATGTTGCACTAACTCCCATGCAATGGCATGTGACAGCCACCTTGATTGTCCTTTTCCAGCCATTTAATTCAGTTACTGGGGGAAACAGTGACACTGACACATCTGCAAATGCCATGTGTGCTCATAAATCAACCATTTATACAACTCTTTTTTTTTTTTTTTTTCTCCAGGAAAACCATAAACCCAATTTGGAAGCGTCTTAATGGGACATCACAGTACCAGAAGCACCAGCAGATGTGATGTGGCTTCAACACCTCCAGAAGACAAAAAAAAAATACCCAGTAAAACTGAGCTTTTGAACATAACTGCATTTGCCTCGTTGTGGGAGAAGAATTTATCCCTATCCAGTTCTAACATGGGTCAGCTGCAATAAACTGTCAGTGGTTCTGTCCAGCTCCAGATCTTCTCCCAGAGCATCTTCACTTCCTAAAGCCCCAAATCAGCCACAGGTAACCAAAAAAATTACCTTTTTTCAGCAATGGTTTTGTGTTGAAATGGGGTCCCTCCAAGGCAAGAGTTAATATAACACAGCTTAGTTCTAACCAAAAATAATCTGCATGAATCACAAGACTGCACCAGTTCCAAAAACAGGGAATAATCCAAGATAGACAAAGGCTTCAAGGTATGACTTCCATAAAAAGGTAATCACAGAGGTAACAGGCCAAAACAAAGTGCTGTAAAGAAGAAGTCAACTTCACAAAGGCAAGTCTTGCTTTCCAAGTGCCTGAACAAGGAGCAAAACTTTCAGTCCAAGACACTTTCTATTCCTTTTCTCAAAAGTCCTTCAGTTTTTTTCCCCCCTCTGTAATTTTTCTTGGGGTGAAAAATGCACAAGGAGAAAAAAAAAAACTCCTGTGCTTTTAACCAGACAGAAATAAATGTATTATGCAATATTGCTGCTGAAGTTCAAGAGTAGGGGGGATCCACTTTGTCACAGTCACTTTCAATGAACACTCCAGTTTATGATAAGTTTCATAAAAACTGCTTAATTCAACATTTATGAAAGTACTGAAGATAGATGAAAGGTGTAGAAATGGGAATCTTGCCAATCAATCATCCTGTGGCCCCAGAATGATAAGAATGAAGATAGGCTTTTCATGTACATATGCTACATAGAATGATTGAATATTCTTGCATTTTTAATCAAAATGTTCCCACCATTGTACCATCACACTCCAATTATTTTCTTCCCCCACTGAATATTAGCACTCTCTTCCCCTTGGGATTAAGTTGCCTGCAATATTCCCAATGAGAAAAGGAAGCATCCGGGGTGAAAAGGTGCTTGATAAAAGGTTGACTGAGGAAAAACTTTAATTCTAAAAGATTCTTTGCCAAAAAAAAAAAAAAGAACCCTAAGATCAGGAGTGAAGATGGAGACTTTTAAATGACATTTCAAAGGTATCAGGCCAGGTAACACAATTTGCATCTCTAACTACATGTGCTAGAAAAGTTTGGGGGCAGATATTAGCTTTTAATAAGGAATTTTTATAGCTTTTTGTATAAGACAACTTTGCCAGAAGTTCTGGTCCCAAGAATAATCATGCTACAAAAACTATTGATAACAGTGTGAGCATTGGGGTGAAACTGCTAAAAATGCACAGCCAGGGCAGGTTTGCCTTTTCCCTTCTAACTGGGAGGTTTTCCATGGGCCAAGAGCCCAACATGGATGGGACTGGGAATTAAACTTAGCTGGCTCTTCTCTCAGGGCTCCAACCTGTGAGCAACAGAGAGAAACACCTTATTTATTAGCTCCAAATTTTATTAAAAAATCGACTTTATCTATCTACAAAAAGAGCCAAGTGAGATCAGCCCAGCTTGGTGCAAGAAGTAGTTAAGAGGATTTTTCCTAATCCTTTCCCATTTTTGGAGGCTCCAAGAAATGGGTTCAAGATTCTAAAACAAAAGAAAGCGAAGCCAAGCTCTTCTGATTTCAATATTCACCTTGTTCCCCTTCAATGAAATTGTAGACATTCCAGTTCAAGTCTTAAGTGATAACATATGGTGCAATAAACACTATTATCAGCTTGATGAGTTATTGCAAGTACCCACCCAAATTACCAAAGTATTTTCCTGGGGTGGAACAAGCTGGGACTGAATACAAATTCATTGTAATTTCACAAGTGGGAGCATTTATCACAGCAAAATTGTGAATTATTTTTGCCAGTTAATACCTTGTAAGTGCCAATGTTCTCTTTCTATGCTTGGAATATCAAGTTGAAAGATAATGATTCCTGTAAAAACTTGATTGTTCCCCTTTGACTAATAAGACAAGTTTGTAAATAGTGTGAGACAAAGGCAGAGGTACAGTGCTACCACTTAAATAATCTGCATGTGGTTCTTAAGTACTTCTTATCCCTCTTGCTTCCTCACTTCTGCACACAGAGCAGGAAAATTTAAACAGTAGTTCTAAAATAATAATAAATTATTACTAGAGCTCTAAAATCTTTTACAAACAACTCTTCAGAACCACAGCTACGTCTGTTCAAACAAACCCCCATTGCCCGATTCCTCATTTGGTGCAACAGAACAAATCAGCAACATTAATTTTCAGCATCTTCAAACCTCTAAGTAAGCAGTACTCACACTAGGACACTAGTGCATTTAATTGCAATTAATTAAAGAATAACATTTTTATTCTCATCAGCCCCAGCAACAAATTCCACTGCACTGGAAAAGGGGGAGTTGGGAAAAAAGACACTCTTTCCTTTGAATAGAAGAATAAAACATTCTGTTCAATTCTGGCACTTGAAGAACTTTCAAAAAAAAAAAACCCAGAGAACAGGTTACCTATTCATGAAATGTGTAGTAGTTTTCCATGGATTTCAGAAGGTTTTGCCAAGACAGATGAAGCAATCCATCACCTTGGAGTCAGTTGCTCCTCCACAGAATTGATATTACAAAGTAGGGACATGAATCACAGAAGTGATGTGGGTTTGTGATGTGATGTTGGATGCTCTGAGACCTCACAAGTGTTGTGTTCTGATTTGGGCCTTTCTTTTGGATCACAGCAGCTGGAACATCCAAAGCATCACCCTGAGCTGTAGGTTCTCTGTTGGCCAATGGGTGAGTCAGGGTTCTGCCTGATGGGAGATACACATAAACAAGAACAGAAGACCCCTAGACATGAAAAAAACTGAAGTCCCAAGTTTTTGCAAAGCTGTAGGACTTTATGTTGTCTGAGAGCTCCACCTCCTGCTACTCCTGGCCCAAAGAACTGACCTGCAGACCCAGGGCACTGCTGCTCCACGCCACACACACACAAAGCTTGGTCACACGTGGTCCATCTCCTTAGGAAACAGTGCTACAACCCCAAAGAGCCCACCTGGGCTGCCTGTACCCCTCAAAANTAAAATAAATCCAGCCTGATTATTTTGAAAAGGACACAGACAGCAGAGGTGACAGAGGTATAATTGTTAGTCAGCCCTTACAGCACTTTCCAGTAGAGCTATTTAACATTTGATTCCACTGATAAGAAAAATAATAAACAAAGTTATTATGAAACCATTCTATCTGTCAGCCAAAAGTCCAGTGAATCATTTATGAATGTATACCTCGAGCTTCTCTCCCTTCTATTCTCTTTTCCCATCAGAATCTGAAGATAGTCAGGGTTTCTTTTTTTTTTCTTTAAACTGTCGGGTTTATTTCTTAAATCAACCTGAAAGGAATAAAATATTGCAATGAGAAAAAATACAAAATAAATGTTTGTAGTTCTGTAATTCCTCGAAATGTCAAAGAAAAACATAAAAATGTATGCTCTGTAAGTTTTCGGCTGAACTTGGCATGACAGTCCATCTATTATTTAAAAGATGTTGAAGCTCAATTCATGAATTATTAAATTCTTGTTACATTTAGTTTTCAAGGGAAAAAAATTATTTCATTCAATATAGGAAATTCAACTCACTCTATAATACTTTCCTAAAAAACATAGGATTTAAAGTTACTCTGAAAAATGGAAGAGATTACCAGTCCAAGCTCCATAACCAACACTCCTGCCTCATTAAAGGGCTGTCCTGAATATTCCAAACCCATCCACAATCCTCCAGCGTTCCCACACCCACTGTACAAACTTCCCACATGTAAAATAACCTGTAGTGCAGGAGAGGGGCTGCTGAGAGCTGCTCCCTGTGGAACTCCTGAACCTCTGACTGATCTGAGCTGCACAAGTCAAACATTCTGTGGCTCCTCCAAGCTGCTCCCTTCCCACAAAAAATCACTGCTCACACCGTGGCAAAGCACAGGCAGGTCCAACAACCAAAATAATTCCCTGTTGTCCTGCTACATCTTGATCTGGAAAGTTGTGATTGCAAGTTGCATCNCAGAACAAATCAGCAACATTAATTTTCAGCATCTTCAAACCTCTAAGTAAGCAGTACTCACACTAGGACACTAGTGCATTTAATTGCAATTAATTAAAGAATAACATTTTTATTCTCATCAGCCCCAGCAACAAATTCCACTGCACTGGAAAAGGGGGAGTTGGGAAAAAAGACACTCTTTCCTTTGAATAGAAGAATAAAACATTCTGTTCAATTCTGGCACTTGAAGAACTTTCAAAAAAAAAAAACCCAGAGAACAGGTTACCTATTCATGAAATGTGTAGTAGTTTTCCATGGATTTCAGAAGGTTTTGCCAAGACAGATGAAGCAATCCATCACCTTGGAGTCAGTTGCTCCTCCACAGAATTGATATTACAAAGTAGGGACATGAATCACAGAAGTGATGTGGGTTTGTGATGTGATGTTGGATGCTCTGAGACCTCACAAGTGTTGTGTTCTGATTTGGGCCTTTCTTTTGGATCACAGCAGCTGGAACATCCAAAGCATCACCCTGAGCTGTAGGTTCTCTGTTGGCCAATGGGTGAGTCAGGGTTCTGCCTGATGGGAGATACACATAAACAAGAACAGAAGACCCCTAGACATGAAAAAAACTGAAGTCCCAAGTTTTTGCAAAGCTGTAGGACTTTATGTTGTCTGAGAGCTCCACCTCCTGCTACTCCTGGCCCAAAGAACTGACCTGCAGACCCAGGGCACTGCTGCTCCACGCCACACACACACAAAGCTTGGTCACACGTGGTCCATCTCCTTAGGAAACAGTGCTACAACCCCAAAGAGCCCACCTGGGCTGCCTGTACCCCTCAAAATCAGACCCAGGGCAGCACAGAGCTTTGAGACAGGGCAGAGGGCAGGGCAGGCTTCACCTCCACCTCTCCTGGGCACTTCACCCCCACTGGTGTAACACAACAAGGCTAAAAACCCACAAATCCAGCAGCAGAGAGAACTTCTGGGTTCCTTTTGCTTTAAGCAAGAGGCTACCCATCCTCCTCATATATCCAAAAATACCAGAAAATGACAGAATGCTCCTGCAGCTTGCCACATCTTCTGAAAATCATTTCTGTTCCATGGGAGGGGGGAGAAATAACCAATAAAATAAATCCAGCCTGATTATTTTGAAAAGGACACAGACAGCAGAGGTGACAGAGGTATAATTGTTAGTCAGCCCTTACAGCACTTTCCAGTAGAGCTATTTAACATTTGATTCCACTGATAAGAAAAATAATAAACAAAGTTATTATGAAACCATTCTATCTGTCAGCCAAAAGTCCAGTGAATCATTTATGAATGTATACCTCGAGCTTCTCTCCCTTCTATTCTCTTTTCCCATCAGAATCTGAAGATAGTCAGGGTTTCTTTTTTTTTTCTTTAAACTGTCGGGTTTATTTCTTAAATCAACCTGAAAGGAATAAAATATTGCAATGAGAAAAAATACAAAATAAATGTTTGTAGTTCTGTAATTCCTCGAAATGTCAAAGAAAAACATAAAAATGTATGCTCTGTAAGTTTTCGGCTGAACTTGGCATGACAGTCCATCTATTATTTAAAAGATGTTGAAGCTCAATTCATGAATTATTAAATTCTTGTTACATTTAGTTTTCAAGGGAAAAAAATTATTTCATTCAATATAGGAAATTCAACTCACTCTATAATACTTTCCTAAAAAACATAGGATTTAAAGTTACTCTGAAAAATGGAAGAGATTACCAGTCCAAGCTCCATAACCAACACTCCTGCCTCATTAAAGGGCTGTCCTGAATATTCCAAACCCATCCACAATCCTCCAGCGTTCCCACACCCACTGTACAAACTTCCCACATGTAAAATAACCTGTAGTGCAGGAGAGGGGCTGCTGAGAGCTGCTCCCTGTGGAACTCCTGAACCTCTGACTGATCTGAGCTGCACAAGTCAAACATTCTGTGGCTCCTCCAAGCTGCTCCCTTCCCACAAAAAATCACTGCTCACACCGTGGCAAAGCACAGGCAGGTCCAACAACCAAAATAATTCCCTGTTGTCCTGCTACATCTTGATCTGGAAAGTTGTGATTGCAAGTTGCATGCAGGAGTGCTCAGAAGGTGAGGAGCTGCCCAGCAGAGAGGCTGCAGGCTGGCAGCCTGATAAAAGGGCAGCCCTGGGAATTGAAAGGAGTGTAGCACTCTCCTGAAGTGGATTCCTGCTGGTGATTACCTGGATCATTTCAGAAACCTCTCACTGGCCACCTCAGCCAACACAAACTTGTGCAGCCAGAAATGGGCTGGGGCTGCTCTCAGGGAGGGGCACAGCTGGAAGAGCCCAGGACAGCAAACCAGCCTTCACCCACAAGGAACATCATTAGACCTTGGTTCAGCCAACAGCACCTCTACTTTAGACTTTTGAAACTCCCTTTGTATAGTTATTGAAATACAAGGTTAGTTCTGCTCTCAAATGAAGACTTAATAGCTGTAGGGATTCAAAAGGAACAGCTAACTGAGCTGATTTAATAAGAGAGACACAAAACAAACTCAATGGCACTACTTACACTGCCTAATAAAGTTATTTCACCGTACTCTGGGGGTTAGCTGTTCAACTGGCTTCTAAAAATCCAGCCTGGTATTCCTAAAAGGCTCTGAACAACAAACTGGCACAGGTGCACTGGTTGCTCTGTGTGACAGGTATTTCAAGACAACTACTCAAGCAGATGATCCCTCAGATAGAAAACATAATAAAAGTGTGCTCTGATGAAGCTGCTGGAACCATCAACCAAAATTNGAGAGAACTTCTGGGTTCCTTTTGCTTTAAGCAAGAGGCTACCCATCCTCCTCATATATCCAAAAATACCAGAAAATGACAGAATGCTCCTGCAGCTTGCCACATCTTCTGAAAATCATTTCTGTTCCATGGGAGGGGGGAGAAATAACCAATAAAATAAATCCAGCCTGATTATTTTGAAAAGGACACAGACAGCAGAGGTGACAGAGGTATAATTGTTAGTCAGCCCTTACAGCACTTTCCAGTAGAGCTATTTAACATTTGATTCCACTGATAAGAAAAATAATAAACAAAGTTATTATGAAACCATTCTATCTGTCAGCCAAAAGTCCAGTGAATCATTTATGAATGTATACCTCGAGCTTCTCTCCCTTCTATTCTCTTTTCCCATCAGAATCTGAAGATAGTCAGGGTTTCTTTTTTTTTTCTTTAAACTGTCGGGTTTATTTCTTAAATCAACCTGAAAGGAATAAAATATTGCAATGAGAAAAAATACAAAATAAATGTTTGTAGTTCTGTAATTCCTCGAAATGTCAAAGAAAAACATAAAAATGTATGCTCTGTAAGTTTTCGGCTGAACTTGGCATGACAGTCCATCTATTATTTAAAAGATGTTGAAGCTCAATTCATGAATTATTAAATTCTTGTTACATTTAGTTTTCAAGGGAAAAAAATTATTTCATTCAATATAGGAAATTCAACTCACTCTATAATACTTTCCTAAAAAACATAGGATTTAAAGTTACTCTGAAAAATGGAAGAGAAGCTCGAGG
>VYZS01061208.1:818-26276 GCA_013400695.1 Neodrepanis coruscans
GTGGTTATGACCACAAAGATGGAATTACTGGCATAAAAGTTTGCTTTTTATGGTTTTTCAATACTTAGTATTGAAAAAACAGGGCTATCATAGAATGACATGAATAGATGAGAAGTGACAGCAGCACATGACATGTCTGGGGAGTTCCAAATCACCTGAACCTGGACAAACCCTGTTCACAAACTATTCTTTCAATCCATCATCTGATTTCATCATTTCATGGGGCTTGGTGTATTTTAAAACATCTTCCAAACAGCAAAGCTCAATACATCAGGACTGTGGCTGTGAAATGTCATGGGGCTACAAAACAGAGAGACTCCAGGAGTTTTCTTTCAAAACTTGCAGTGACCATGTCTGATGCTTAATGGAAATAAACACTGGAAAATTCATTGCTTCATTAAGAGATATTTATAGGCTGAAAATGCTGTGTACACCCCTTTTTACACCCCTTTAGAAACAGCACATCTCTCTATACTGACAGAACAGAAGATTTTAGATGTCTCTCTGCAAAGAGAAGTGAGTGTTAAAAGTGCCTGACTTTCCCACTTCACAACCTGGGCAAAAATAGCTTTTCCCTTGAGTTACTGTCATGGAATTGCAAAGAGAGGTTGTTGGAATGGGGAGACAATATTCCATCACTGTTTTACCAGCAGATCTTTGCCTCCTGTGAACAATGACCTGGGGTCTCCCTACTCCATTATGCTACATAATATTTACTAACACCTGCAACCTTTATACCAAAAAGCCCCTACATTTGAAGCTGATACAGTTTCATGAGTAACACAAAATCTGATCATCCTTGTACATCAACTCCAGAACAGTAAACTTTAATCATCACAAATAAAATGCAAATGAGTGATAAATTGCCTGGAAGACTTGGAAAAAGCATTTGGGTGGTGGGAGCATTCTGTTCTTTCCTACAAATACTTGAAGAAAGTATTCTTCATTTAGGTGCCAAAAGCTGAGGACCACATGGCTTTGAGTTTGAGTGAGAAATGGACAAGTCCCAGTGCTGTAAGTGAGACCACAGGCAGAGCAGAGCAGATGGCAACTCTTGTCTTTGTGATGCCTCTGCCAGTGCTTGCAATTGGTTTCTACAAAATGGGTAAATCTGCTCTCCCCTTCCTCCAACTGGATCCACAGCACTGGTACCTGGTAGTATCTGCTTTGAAATGAACCTTATTTCGTGTGCAGTTGTTGATAACTTAAACTGCCTTTTACCTACAGGCTCTTAAATGCAATCAATACCTACCAACACCACAGACTATTAATCAAAGAGGGCTGACATATTCTTATTTGACCTTTATGAGCAAACCCTCTTAGTGATGACACTTTACTGCTTAACACCACCATCTTGATCCAACATTATTCATCTCTGGAGAAACTACAGGCTCACTGAAATCAATGGCAGAAAGGACAGAATTTCATCCTTGAGCTATGGATTCAGGATTATGCAATAAAAGGCTGCAACACCTGCAGGTTTATAAGGAGTGAAAGTGCATTTGTGTTTTAACCCAGCACATCCATTAACATCCAGGCAGCTTTCACTTTCAAAATGCTGCTTCTGAAAGTCACCATTGTATATTGTCTTCTGCACAAATACAGGGCAAAAAAAAATGACTTGGAAATGGTCTCTCTCCATGTTTCTTCCAGGCTCCTTCAGGTCCTGCAAGGCCACAATCAGTTCCCCCCAAAGCTTCTCTTCTCCAGGCTGAACAATCCCAGCTCTCCCAGCCTTTCCTCCCAGCAGAGCTGCTCCATCCCTCTGATCACTTTGGTGGCTCCTCTGGACTCTCCAGGAGTCTCATGTCCTTCTAGAGCACTTGGCTGTGTTTTTCTGGAGAATTCTGACCTGAAAAGAGGAATATTTGACGACTCAGGAAAGAATCCTACATACAAATCATACAACCACCCCCAACCCAATTTTATAATAATTCATACACCCTGCAAGCTTCCTATGGTACAAACTTATTGTATTTCCCTTCCAGGAGAACTGGAATCTGTTTGACTCAAATGTATTTCATAATTTCTTCATTCTGTAATAAATTTTGACATCATTGGCAGCTTTTCTGCCTGCAAACAGTTAATTCCTTATACTTCACATCTTCATTGGAAGAGTAAAAAACTCCCAAGTGCTGCCTGCTTGCCCCCCCGAGCAATTAATATTCCTGTGAAAATGACACACCCTGCTGTTTGCACAGAGCCTTTTGCAAAGCTGCAGCACCTGATGGGTTTTAGCAGCAAACATTATGGGCAGAAAACACAGAGCTGCAACAGATGGGAGAGAAAAGGTTAAGCTGAGGAAATTCCAGTCTCCATTGATTCCTTGAGGACACCTGCAAGGCAGGGAGGTGTCTGCTGTCCCTCTGCTGAGGGAGCCTTTTGCAGCAGTTACTCCTTTGTTACTACCCCGAGCACATCGGCACAGCTCAAACCATCACTTGGCCACCACACAATTTATTAAAATGTGTCAATTAAATTACCTGATGGCCCATATGATGTGAATTTTACAGCAGTATCTCACATTACACTGTGAGTTCTCTTTATTTCCACATTGAAACTCTCAAGGTAATCACAGCAAGAAAAATAACCAGCCACATAAACAAATATTATCTTTTATAGCCACAAATGGATTGCATCCCTAAAGCTGAATTGCTGTGCATCTTATTCCAGATTATTTTATGCAATTACTCCTTTGATTACCAGTGTGATAACACTGAGGTGAGCTTTCAACCTTTCAAAATTAGATCTTTATGCACAAATATGTTTGGGAGAATAGCAAATGATTTAATAGTCCACACATAATAGCAGCAGTAAAACTTGAAGCAGTCCTATAATTGAGCTAATGGAGAAACTGATGGAAAGACAAGATAACAAAGGAGAAATGATTCTGGAAAAATTACTTTGCTTCGAGTCCAAATGGCAAAAGTAGCTTGAGAAACCCAGGATTTCATGTGCAGTTAGTCTCAAAAATGAAAGATTTGAACATAATAAAAAGACATTATGTAACACATGACTAAAAAGAAATGGAAAAAGAAAGGAATATTCCACCTCTACCATCATTCTTTAAAATTACTGCTATCAGGAGGCTTTCACAATTTTGGAAAACTTGCTTGAGATTTTGTTCTTCTCCAGAGAAGAAAAGTCTCTTAAAGGGCATTATATCCTTCATCTGGTGAGAGTAATTTGAAAGGTTATAGCATACAAGAAATGTAAAGATGCCTGATTAGAGGTGACAAATTGGAGGGGGGATAACAATAAGGAAATTTTCTGTGGACAATATTCAGCAGAGAAAGAGATACTCTGTATGATTTTCATATTAAAATGTAAAAACTCTTCATAACTTCTTTTAAAATGTCCAGTTTTCTTTAAACTTTTTTATTTCTATGGTGGATCAGAGTTTTATATCATTGGAGGTCAGATCTTTCTCTCCCTTTGTAAATAACTCCATGATTCTGAAGAGACATTAAAAAGGATATATACCACAGATGAGCCAATGCAGAGGCTGGTTTGGAATATTGTTTTATTTTCCTTCTGCTGAACAGTCTGAAGTCTGTTTTTGCTGTCACCCAACCTCTCAGAGGTTTGACTTCAATTTGCAAAGCCTATAATTTTGGCTGCAAAAACAATCATCTGTGTGCTTGCTTGGAGGGGCAGAGGACAAGGGTGGGGATGGGAGGCATTTGCCAGGGATGGTGTCAGTATTAATGGTTTGTAGTCAAACCATTCATCTGCATCCTCAAAGGCATCAGCTCCCCCGAAATAAAAGCAATAAAATGTAGTGCACATGAGAAATGATGCCTGTGTTTGAGCTCCAGTTGGCTGCCCCATGTCCTCAGCATACAGATTAGCTCTGATCCCTCTGCTGTCACAGGAGTGGAGAAACACTCCACAGAAAACCAGGGTTATTTAACTGGAACCCTGGCTGGGACCTCTGTGGTTAAAGATGTTCCTCAAACACTTCCACACTGCAAATGCTCACTGGGCACTGTTACAGAGCTGCTTTGGACAGGGACCATAGGCTTCAGCTCCCCCAGGATGTTTTCCCAGCCCCAGGAACAAGGTGCAGTTCCTGCCATGTGTAATGACAGCAAAAAGCGCTTTCAGCTTCCTGCTTTTCTAAGCTGAGCTAACAAGAATTAACACACAGAGCAAGTTGTTCTCTGGACTTCAGGTCTCACGTGGCATAAAAATGTCAGAAAGCCCTTCCTCTGCAGCTACAGTTATGCAATAATCTTCCTGTGACACCTGCTCCAGCCTGGGGAGTGTGCTGTGATTTCTGGGAGCTGTTCTCTGTGTTCCCCAGGGCAGCAGAGACATCCCCCCCTGTGCAATGTCACTGTGCTCTGCAGTGCACTGTGGGCTCTGCTCCCTGGGCAGGGCTGTCATATTCCACAGGGGCACTTGGGGAAATAACAGAGTGTGAACACACCACCACCTGATGTGACTCCAGCGTTAAAGGAATGGATTGTTCTGATAACAGCAGGTACAAGTAAGAAATTACCCATAAAACACCACTATTTGCTGCTACCTGAAGGTTGAAGTACTGCCTGTAACGGGTATTAGGCTGCCAGAAACTCCCCTGGTTAAACTGCAGAAACTATTGGGCTACTTTTAAATGACACTGATGATCTAAACAAGTAAAAACATTCCATAAAAAACTTCCAGCCACATATATAAATTCAAATGTTTAGCTTTTCTTCAGATACTAAACAAGCATGAAAAGGAAAAAACCCACAACTCCACTCTCTCACCACTCCAAATAAATGCATAGTCTGAATTATAAAAGTAAAGTTACCATTGTGCCTTTGGGTTTATCCCATGGGATAGGTGTGGTCTTTGGGTAATACACAAGGATGCATCACAGTGAAGAATCATTTTAGGGACATTTGTTATGACTGAGGTGATTCTGAGTCAAAGAAACCAAGATTATAATGTTGACTATTTTTTTGTGAATGAATTCAAGACTTGTACACACAAACTTCACATGCTGGTGCAGGTTATAACTGTGCAAAATAAATTTATTCTGCTGTTCATGGACTGAAAATCTTACTGAAGTGCTTCACAGAGTGACACTGCTCTCTGTTTCACTCATTCTTACTAGACTGGGAGGAAAATAATGAAAAGTAAGAATACAACAATTCTTCAATGTGTAAAAATAATAAAAAAAACCCCAACAGATGTTTTATCCACTTTTCCCTGACTGTGATCCTGCTCTAATAAGCTCCCTGATGTCTGGAACACTGTGCACAATGAGCAGCACTTCATTCCATCTTGGAGATGTAGCACACAGGGCTTGGGATCTGCTGCATGAGCAGTGCCACATCTTTGCTGGAGATTGCCCTCAGGTCCTTCCCAGTGCAGTGTTTTCAACCCCACTGGCACCAATGAGCAAAATAAATCCTCTTGCAAATCAATGACAGTGGCAGAGGCAGTGCTGACCCAAATGAAACAGTGAGAAAGTTTGGCCTCCCTGCAGGAATCACAGGCAGGTTGTTTGGGCTGCACCAATGGAAACACAATATCTGCTCATACAGCGAGGGATTCCCAGAGCTCTTGGTGAAGAGGAGAGGCTTAGGAGGAAAAGGTTTCTTACAATTCTGTGTCACAATTTCTCTCTTCAGGTCATGTCAAAGAGGGTTTGGTCACGGCCCCAAGGCTGCCAGAGCTCCAGGAGTGTTTGGACAACACTGAGGGACAGGGGGGGATTGTTGGGGTGTCTGTGCAGGGCCAGGAGCTGGACTGGATGATCCTGCTGGACCCCTTCCAGCTCAAGGATATTCTGTGACACAATCTTTCCACTGTACCAAAATATTGCCTTCATTCAGGTATGTTCTATGACAAGATGTTCATCAGAAATTAAACACAATCTTGAAAATTGCAGTAAAAAGCTTTCTAGAGCTCAGAGATCCCAGCAGCCATTGCTGATTACACCTTCCAGCACTTTAAGTGATACAGGGCATCCTTTAAAGCAGTTAGGAATTTAGGGATGCCCTTTCCTGATTTACAGGCGATGCTTAAGCATCTGAAAATCACTCTGAACTCCTCACAAGTGTTTCCAAGTCCTGCTACAGACAATGGACAGGAAACAACAATAATGCTGCTAATGGGATTTCATTGCATCTTCAAGCTGTTTGTTAAACCAGACCGAGCAAATAAAAGTCTCTTCAGCCTATAGTGGGAATGTATGCTTTTAGATCAAATTTTTGCAATGAGGTTCTTTGCTTTAATGATGTTTTTCAAAATGCATCAAGAGAATGGTTGGTGTTTTGCCTGTCAGCATCATACACATGTGTAGTATGGAATACTTTTTGTCTTTTTGGTTTGCTTATGCAGAATGTAAAAGAACATGAATGCCCCACAGTCTTACTTTGATTTAATACCTTGAAACAAGGGAACTGGCCAATAGCATTCAATAAGTTAAATAGCCATGAGCCACCAGGGGACATCAGCTGGAGATTTTCTGGTTTATCACACACAGTTCAATGAAGAAAAAAAAAAAGCCAAAATCAAGAAAATAGTTAAAAAGGTAATGTTTGTTGGATTTTTTTTTCTAGCTAAATTAAATTCCCCTAAAATTTAGATTTTAGGATCATGGAATCATAGAATGGTTTGGGTTGGAAGGGACCTTAAAGCCCATCTCCTTCCACCCCTGCCATGGGCAGGGACACCTCCCACTGTCCCAGGTTGTTCCAACCTGGCCTTGGACACTCCCAGGGATGGGGCAGCCACAGCTCCTCTGGGCACCCTGTGCCATTGTCATTTGTTACCTAAATACAGATCTGACCTCAAAGGTTTCATGACCACCTAAAGTTTGGAAAAAATGCTTTTGTTTTCTTTGAACTGGAAATCCATCTGAAAATGCTGCAATTGTGCTGTGAAGCCAATTATAAACAAATTTTCAAACACTGAGCTTAGATTTATTAACATTCTAAACAGTAGAAAACATGCAAACACTACAAGCAATCCAAGTGGCTACCTCTGTATAATATCATGAAATCATTAGTATTGGAAAAAACCTCCAAGATCATCAAGTCCAACCTTTGAATATCACCATGCCCTCTAAACCATGACAGTTTTTAAAACAGTTCTTTAAATTAGTAAGAAGGAAGAGTTTCAAAATATGGTCATTATTCTAATTTGAAATATAAAGAATATTTCCTTCAAAAAGTTAAATTAAACATTTTACTTAATAATATTTATATTAAAATGATAACATCATTAATTTAATAAATAACTGCTAATAATTAATCTGCAGCAAAATAAGCTAAAATTTTTGAGCAAGCACTTATTCTATCTGTTACTGCCATACAGGATAAACTCAAAAACTTTACTCCAGCTTCAATGCTGGTTGCATTTCAAACCCAGTTAATTCAGGTAAACAACATTGTCTACTTTGGTTTATGTTTTGGGCATCTCTGTCTACTCCTTCAGAAATAAATAGTACATAATCACAAAAATGAAATTTGCTTTTCCTGTTACTATTTACCCCTGTGGGATGCTGCAGGATGAGACTCTTTTTATCATTTCATATTCCCCTCAATTACTGTGACTTACTGTTTCCCAACAAAAATAGTTGGGATGTCCATGGTGCCAGGAGGATGCAGCCACAATTTCTCATGGAGATGAAATGGAAGAGCCTGCAGGGAAATCAAAGGAAACAGAACTGGATTTTACACTCCAATGCTCTTGCTGTGTCTGGATTTCCCCTCAGAGGTGACCACTCCACCTTCCCATTGGATGGATCTTGGTTGTGTGTTGTGTAAGATCTTCAGTTATGATACAGGATTCCTGTGCAGACTCTGGGCTGTGATGGAGGTTAATAAAAAAACCAAACCACTGCTTGAAAACAGCTGTTTGGATTCAGAAGCACAAATATAGCTGACACTCAGCAGATAAGCCCAGATTTCACCAAGTCTAAGGGATAAGAGACAAACATCCCTCCTTTAATCTGATTTGCTTTGCTCAGTACTATTCAGATAAGATAAAAGCATAAAAGATCAAGGTCCTATCTTTGAACGATTAATCAGTGGCTTTTTATTTTCTCCTTCAGTACTTGGAGCATCTGTGTATCCAAGACAAGGCAAATCTCATATAAAATAGGGATTCTAGGATTTAATACCAATGGCTTGTTTAAAAAATTAGATGGCTGACAATAGTTTGGTGGAGATTTGACTTTTAATGACTTTCCATAAAAATCAAACCAACTGATTAAAACCCACTGGTATATGTAGTCATCTCCAAAATTTTGAGGGTGACATGGGTCAAGAATGGGCTACAACCGTCAAGACAAGACCTTGTTTCGAGCAATCACTACAATAATTACCAACTAAAATGATAATTAATAAAAATTTTGCCAATGTTCTTATCAGTCCCCTCCATACAGACCATTTTTGCCACTTGCTAAAGCAAAACATCAATTAACAGGAGAGATGGGATACATAATCTTATTTTATCAATACCAGTAAGCTTTCAAGATTATCAACACTGACCTTAAAAATAAATAAGGAGACATTTTAACACCATTCACAGTTCCTACAGTTCTGTCCAAATGAAATGAGATTTGGGAAACTCCTTCCCTGAGGTGACTTAAGCAATGGTTTGCTCATGGTGTGCAGGATGACTGAAACAAAAGTGGGTTCCCAAAACACTGATAATGTGAGGACATTAAACTCAGTTTCAGCAAATGAAGGAGGAGGAGCTGATTCCTCTCTTCCTCACTTTCAAGTAGCACCTTCACAGATTTATTTTTCATTTTCAACAAGGGTCATATAATTTGAAAAATTGCCGTACAGAAAAGCATATGATGTGAAATTTATAATTTGGGACACTGGTAGATAACAACACTATTAGTTACCTGTCTGTGTGCTACAGGAATGCTTAGGAAATGTACTGCATACTTTCAGCAAAGTGCCAAAATTGAAGTAAGGAGAAGTGGGATCAAGTGCTGTTACTGTGCAGTTTGCCATTAGTAAAAAAGCCAAGGGAATAAAGATAAAGGCAGGATATGAATGGAACACCAATGCCAATGTTTCATGAACATAGTGCATAGTACAGAAAAACTACTGTAAGAGTGAACATTCCTCAAATTCCACAGATCCTAGAGAGCAATAAAAGAGAATTTTCAGTATTCTCTATACTAAAGTGGTGTTTTATAGAAAGCAAAAACTCGATTTTGTGGGTGTCCAATGGAAATCTTTCTCATTGATACAAATCTACAGTGAATAACTGCAGTGATTTTTGTACAGGGTGAGGTCTCGATTTTCTCAGTATCTTCACAAGATTTTCTTCCTTATATCTGCTTTTAATGGTAGAGTCACAGAATTGTAAATGTTGGAAAAGATCTCTAAGGTCATCGAGCCCAGCCCAGCAGCATCACCATGTTCACCACTAAACCATGTCCTTAAGTACCACCTCCATATGGTTTTTGAGCACTTCCAGGCCATTCCTCTTGTCCTGTTGAGGTGGAAATGAGGTGACAGGTATGAAATCAGTGTCTAACCAAAAATCTTCATGATCATTCTCTGTGTGAGGTCTGACCCCAAAGCAGCTGTAACATCCAGTTGGTGCTGAGTGGAGCTGCTAAGCCTGAGTCAGAAACTGCCTTTTAGCAGGTTTTGTAGCTCAAATGCTTGGACTTGAGGATCTTACAGATCTTTTCCAGCCTTTATTATTCTAAAAGCTGGAGTATCCATTCTCATCTATGCTCTGTTCTGTCTGGGATCATCCACTGGAAAGCCTGAAGTTGGGCTTCTAATGAGTGCTTTGCTATTTCACTGATGTTGTGATTTGTTTTTTATCTGCATTATTTATTTAGGTGTTCCTGGGCAGCATTTATCTCTCAGGGGCAGATTACTGACAGGTTTCTTATATCACATCCCAATACCAAAGCAAATCACCCTCCAGAAACCTCAAGGTTTCAGAAGCACACAAAGGGGGTTTTATCAACTTAACTTCCTATGGAAAAATGGAAAGGGAACTGTACAGATTCCACTTAGTGCAAAAAGAAGTCGGGACAGACCCAGCAAAACTGCTGATCTAACAAAAAGCAGGAGGATGCCCAGAGCTCCCCTAATGCTGCTTCAACCAGAGCTGCTGCCAGCAGAGCCCTGAGGCAACCCCAACAATACCCACAGTTGTTCAGCTTGGCTGTTCCCTGAATAACCTGCTTGTAATTAGGCTTGTAATTTTTTGTGGATATCACATTTCCATGCCACTGGCCTTTTTTTTTTTTGTCCCTTTGGGTTTTCTTTTATATGTTCCATATGACTTAACGAGGCAGCACCTTCTTCTTTTATAACCAAATTAGGTGTTAGAAATTAATCCCCCACAGCAGGCCTCCCATTCAGCAATACTTTGACAAGAAACCCTCAGTTCTTACGTGATATGAAATCCAGGAAGGATTTGGAGGATGTGCAGTTCTCTCCTGTGTGCTACTCTGAATTTTATTCCCATTTGTATTGCTCTAAAGGAGTCTCATGACATATTTATTGAGAATAAGCAGGAGTCTGTGGTTGAGCAACCTCTGGTTTTATTTCCAGAGGTAGCTCCATCCCATTTGCTGCCTGGCCAGGAAAACATCTCATTAAGGAATAGCCCTGATCAACAGTGGAGGAGAACTGAGAGGTTTTGTTGTGTCACACTCATCCAACACGTGTTCTGAGGCTAAATCAATAAAAGACAGATCTGCAGCCTCTCTTAGATATGATTATATTTGATTTGCTACTCGTTTTTAAACTGTGAGACTCGAGTACACAGTCCTTCTAATCATAACAGCACTTTGGGAATAAAAATATATGCAGTAAAACCACACTGCTTCAAATTAATAAATGTAAGCATTTGCTTTACATAACTTGTTATGTAATATACTGTGCAGAAGGAAAATATCCTGTGTTCTACTCGTGTATCACCAGGAGAAACAGCTATTACACATTATTCCCAGACCAATCCAAACCTGTAATTTGTAAACTCAGGAATATTCAGTATGTATTTCAGCAATCCCACATATCCACATACATGACTGACAGAAAATGTTTAAAACTGAATTAATTACACACTTTAATGGAAATTACAAATGGAATTAAATACAAGTAGTATAAATTCATATACAAGATATTATATTACATTAAAGTTCTAATTCAAAGAATGGCCTAAAATCTATAATAAATCTGACAAGTCATTCTTCCCCTATATGGATTTCCCACATTAATTTTGAATATTCATATCTCTTTTTAGAAGAAGCTTAATGAGGCACATTACCTAAGTGTAGCTTTTGATGTGACATCTCCTTCAAACTGTGACTCATCAAACAGTGCACAAATATATTTACTTTCCCTAAAGAATTTTAAGAACCAGACCTTAAAGTGAATATTTCTCAGTAAAACAGTGCAAATAAAACATAAGTGTTCTTGGGTTTAGTGGTAGAATAGAAAGAAAAACTTTGCTGGGATTATGTTTCCACACTGGTGTTTGGCCTAAAGGATATTTTAGAGAAAATGGGTTAAAATTACAAATGGAACATCCCCAAGAGCCAAGGCCAGAACAGCCTTGGAGAGTGTTGAGCTTAACACAGGCTATGACAGACAGTTAAGTTTAGCCAGATCCAGCAGAAAGTGTTCCATGAATCGCATTTACACTAGAAATTAATATAATCAAGAGTTTCCTGGGTTAGCTTTATCTTTGTGCTTTCATATCTGCCTACAAAATTTCATTATATATTAATACTTTGTGTGATAACATGACTTATTTTTATTTCCATCTTGAACCTCACATGAGACAAACCATATTGGAAACTGAAATCAACCTTGAGCTCATAAAAAAATTAATAAACCTTCAACTAACTGTCGAAGTTGGTCCTGGTTTAAAGTTTCCCATTGTAATCCCTCTCTGACACTAATCTAAATATTCTAATTACTTGTTCTGTTAATAGCAGCTTACAGGCTCAGAGCAGTGGACTATACACTCCAGCATGGAATGCTGTGCCTCCCTAAATTAGAAAGCAATCCTCTGATCTGCATGACATTAAATTTATTTTTTAATGAAATTTTAACCAAAATACTTCATCAGGGATCTCGCACACTGAATGCTGGAACTTCCTTTTCTCTTGCATTTCTCTTTGTCTCATAACAAAACTCTGGTTACTAAACTGCTCATTGTCTGACATTTCTCACCTGAGGTATTTGGTGTCTCCTTTCTGCCTTATCCAAATCAAAATTACAGTTTTTTTCCGCAGCAGTCTTCATAAATCTGCACTTTACAATTATGTTTCCTGACTCTTCTAATTTAAAAAACAGATCTGCCTCCAGCTTCAGCTCTTCTCATTTATTTTTTTCCTTTGTCTTGGTGCACAGAGTCAGCTCCATGAAATTGGTTAATGCTGTTCCTCTAAGTGCCTCTCCAATGTAGCCAATATAAGAACATTGAAATATAGGTGACATTTTATTCTGCTCCTCTCCTTTCATATTTAGACTGAAAATATCAGGATTTATTGGATGTTGCCAAACACATTTTAGATGCTACTGTAAAACAAAATGATTCATTGATTCAGCAAACACAACAAAATTACTTCTTGTAACATTTTCAAATGTTAGAATCATAAAATCACAGAATCTACTGAGTTGGAAGGGACCCCCAAGGATCATCCATCCAACCCCTATCCCTGCACAGCCCCATCCCCAAGAGTCCCCCCTGTCCCCAGAGGATCATCCCAGCCCTCCTGGAGCTCTGGCAGCCTTGGGGCTGTGCCCACTGCCCTGGGGAGCCTGGGCAGTGCCCACCCACCCTCTGGGCAAAGCAGAACCTTGGCCTGAGCTCCAACCTGCCCCTGCCCTGACACAGCTCCAGCCCATTCCCTGGGCTCCTGGCCCTGCTCCCCACAGAGCAGAGCTCAGTCCCTGCCCCTCCTCTGCCCCTCCCCACCAAGTTGTCCCTGCACTGAGCTCTGCCCTCAGTCTCCTCTTCTCCACCTCAACAAACCCAGTGCCCTCAGCTGTCTCTCCATCAGGGTGAACACATACTAAGAAAACCATTGAAAACCATGCACTGTATAGGGCATGTGCACACACAAACACAGATTTCCTGCTTGGAAAAGCCCAGGCAACTGGATGTCCTCATATATCAGGCTTCCAAGGAATGCTGTGTGACACAAGGATAACAGCCTCTGATCCAGGTTTCTCCAAGACAGGAGTCAGCTGGCCATTCCAGGCATGTCAGGGACATGCATTCCTGGCTCAACAAGATTACTGGGGATGAAGCAGAGATGCAGATACAGTGGGTTCACCTGTTAAGGACTCAGCTGGCTGCTATTTCTTGATCGGTTTTAATGTAGGAAAATACATGGACTGTGGAAGCAAAATCTGAGGCAGGAACCTGAATGATCAGTATTCCAAAATGCAGCCTCTTGTTCCTTCAGCAGTGTTTGACGCACAGTCTGTGTTTGTATTGTCTTGCCTTAGCTAAAAAAGTGCTGTAAAACAGGGTGTGTGGGCAGGGGAAAGGACAGAGACAGTGAGGAATAGTGGATGCAAGTCTAGGCTGTACTTCCAGAACACAGGATAAGCTGTTGCCTGCTCGAGTGAATGGATGCACAATCATTTACCCATAAGGTTAAATAGCTCCTAATAATTGCTAAATTATCACCCTTCTCTCCCACAGTGTCCAATCACCTGGAAGAGGTCACCAGTCTTCAAATAGAGCTGCAGAACAGAATTTGTCAGACCACTTCCCCGCTGAATTTGTCAATCTGCTTTTCCTGCAATAGCCAGCAGCTGAATGTCTATTTTTGCTAAGGCTGGGTTCAAGCTCCTGGGCAGAGCAGTGTGAGCCAGCCTGGGGCCAGCCCTGGAGCAGGGTGGGATGAGCACTGGGCAGCAGGGCCCTGGCAGCCACTGCTGCTTCCAGTCCATCAGACTCGCTCCTGTTTCCCAAAATACAGGGCTCCAACACACAGAAACATTTAAAACACACGGGGAGTCCTATTTTGTGCTGCAAGGACTGTAATAAATGTCAGACTGGCTGTTTTCAAGATTTCAGAGGAGAACGAGTGAATTTAGAGTGAAAACCCCTCAACTCCCAAGCCTGGTTTACATTGCAGGAATCTAACATTCCTCAGGCATTAACATGCCCAACTCAGAGCTCATTCTTTCATAATTCAGCTGCACACTCATGGAGCTGCTAATAAGTAGTTTATTGGTCCTAAAAAATGGCTATTAACATTGCAGTAATAGATGTTATTAAAGTCATAAATATTCCATTTACAATGCTTATGTCTCACCAAAGTTTAAGGCTGTTTCCAAGATCAGATGTCTCATTCTTCAGTCTGCTTTTACAATGTGAAGGGAATTTGGTGGAAAGTTCTGTTTCTGCTCTAAGCAGAAATTTTATTGTTGTTGGAGTTTGATACAGGGATAAAGGCAATGCAACACTGGAGCTGAAAGTAAAGAGCTGTCACTCTTTCTCTTTGGGAAGTTGTTCTTCCCTTGTCTAATTCTGGGACTCTCTGAAAGTAAAATTAAAAAGAAAAGCACAAAGTTTCAGCTGTACACTGAGTAAAATTTTGCCTTCCCAAAATCTATTATTATCTTAGGAAAATTGGGCAACCATAAGCATAACAATATTTATTTATGAACATAAACCACTGCTACCCTTAAATATGGATAGATAGGGATGTAGTAATGGAGCATTAGAGAGTCCAGGATGGATGAGACTGGATTCAGCCCCTTCTCAAGGGGGGCTGAATGTCATGTGTGTTGCAACACACACATGGATACACAAGCAAGCCTTTGCAAAGGAAATTAATGCATAATTAGGAGGTGAGCACTAATCCCCTGGCAAAAGGGATGACAGGGGAAAGGTGTGAGAGGAGAAGAAGCTGTAGCCCCATAGCCCCACTCATGGGGCTGTCAGGGAAAAGTTTTACAGGACTATGGCATCTGGTTGCCAAAAATTCCTATTAAAATCAGTCTCTTATATGGAATAAGTTATTCTAACCCCCAGGTTGGTTTTTTTTTGTTGTTTCTGTTTTTAAAATTCAGTTTTACTTACAATGCAAGATAGTTGTAGCCTGTCCAGACATCTCAAGTCTGAAAGGCTGTTGCCATGCAAAAGCACGACTGCAACTATCCAAAAGTTTAAATAAATAAAATTAAATAACTGGGTATTGCCAGCATGTGAAGATTGAACCAATTTTAAAAGTATTCAGCACCGAGATGGCTAAATTCCTATTCAGTCCTTTGTGGATTTCAATTTAATACCTACACAATAGCAGAAATAGTCTAATTTATGGAGCACACCATTAAAGATGGGGAAAATGATGTGTGACAAACACCCAAAGGCTGATCATTTCATCTGGTGCAGTGTATTTCAGTCACCAAATGCAAGTCTCTCAGTCGTGGTGTGTATTTCAGCCACGTTAGAAAACTGGGGAGTTCATCGTTTCTAATTTTTAAAGTAGATTACAGCTGCCACATCGTTAAGACCTCACAATTATATCTGAACAATAAATTGTATTATTAATAGGATGGTTATGGCCTGTGAGTATTAGATATTGTTGTTTGTGATTTGCACTTAAAGAGGGATTTTAATCAAGTTTACCATTCTCCAAAAGTCTGGTTTGCATTTAAATAAGCATCCTTAAAAATTGATCTGTTTTGCTCAATTATACAATGCCTCATTCTGGAGCCTTGGAGTAATTTATTATCCAGACTCTGTGAGCGAGGAAGATGTATTGCATTGTACTTAATCTTATCAAGTTTCTGCTGATTTTTGATGACAATGTCTGTTTATCATAATTATTACGAGTTGTCTGGGTTAATAAAACTTGAAAAACTGTGTGGGAATTAAACCAGTGTGGAAGTTAAACAGTAAAGTCAAACTTATTGTTTGTCTAAGGCTCTCTGATACCAGCTGTCTTTCATGGGTCTGTGAAGCCACTTATTTCAGAAAATAATGGAATAGTTTTGGTTGGAAAGGACCTTAAAGCTTATCCCTTTCCACCCCCTGCCATGGGCAGGGACACCTCCCACTGTCCCAGGTTGCTCCAACTTGGCCTTGGGCACTCCCAGGGATGAGGCATCCACAGCTTCTCTGGGTACCCTGTGCCAGGGCCTCCCCACCCTCACAGGGAAGGATTCCTTCCCAGTATCCATCTAACCCTGCCCTCTGTCAGTGTGAAGCCATTCCCCCTTGTCCTGGCACTCCAGGCCCTTGGAAATGGTTTCTCTTTCTTGCAGGATCCCTCAGGTCCTGGAAGGCCACGATTATCTCCCCCCAGAGCTTCTCTTCTCCATCTGAACAATCCCAATTCTTTTAGCCTTCAGAGCCATAATTAGCTTCTGCATGGTAAGAAATATTTATAACCAATTTCTGTACTGGTTCCATACCATGACTTCATTTTTAAGGGGTGCTTCCTACTGGAAATGCATTCAGCAGGAAATTATGTCGAAAACCAACAAGGTAAATCTTGATTTAGTGCACCTTCCAGAGGATGCAAAATACAAATGTCTGCTTTTATTTAGAAAGAATTTAAAGCAATCCCCAGTTCAGATTACAACCAAGGGTTTTTTGTGATCTGAAATAAAAGCCCATGTTTGCTTCATTCTCTGACACAAAACCATATTGATTTGTCTTAGAATTAAATCTGTAGGCAGGGAGAAAGTTTTCAATCCAATGCCAGGTCAATGACACTCTAAAATAACAAGAGTGCGCCCAAACTATAGCACAGGATTGAAATGTGGACAAAATACTCCTTGAAAAATCGGCAGAAACAATAAAGGCACGAAATTCCCAATTAAAAATGGGAACAACAAAGTTGAAAGAAGGTTGGGAAAACTATTCAACCAGCAGTGCCTGTTTTCTCTTGGAGTAGTATTGTACTCCTGAGCAGGCTAAAGTCTTGCTTCTGTCATTAGTGAGGATAAAAAGGTCGGGATTCCCTCCTTTTGGCTCTGGCTCTGATTGTTTTGGATCCATTCTCACCTCATTCCTCAGCTCTACATTTATCAATGGCAGCACTAATCATCCTCAGAGATATGAGCCAGCACTAACTCCTGGGACAAGGCACTGAGCTCTCCAACCACAGTGGAAACACAGCAGTGTTTCTGCTACAAGAACAACTTTGGAGCTGAAGAAATGAAGAGACAAAACCCAGCCTTAAGTAAGTTCATCCTACAGCCAATAAACCATATAATGACAAGAGTTAGTGCTGTTCTCTTTCACAGTCCAATATAAGGGAAGAGTTTGTTGCTCAAAGCAGGACTTTATTGATGTTTACAGATAGACTTTATGGCTTATTTGTCACCCTGAGAGTCTTGATATGTCTGTCTGAGTTTCTGCCCAGGCATGCCTGGACCATACACAGCCTATTTTTGTACCAAGGAGAAGAAATAAAACATAGTCTTAAATTCCTGTATCAAAGCAACTTTAACTTGTTAAGATAATTGTCTTGCAATGATTGATCTAGTCTTGTCAAGATAATGAGGTTTTTATGGTCCTGAGGAGGATTTAATCTAATTTTTGGAGGGATTCTGATCTCACTGTTGCTGCTTTATCACTTTTAATCTCAATACTTTTATTTGAATCTGCTCTGCAAAATTCAATATTCTTTTAGTTGACGGCTGAAGACATAGAATAGTCTTTTTTACACTAAGTTTGCCTGTGTTGCAACTGTGTTTTAAATCTTGTTATCATTACTCTGAACAAATGTAATTATGGAGTTGTTTTGTACTTTAGACAGAGAATACCCAGTATAATTTCCCCAGCACAATAAAGTACCTCTTAAAGAGAAAGGAGTAACCTGATTTTGAACAGAAGGTGGCTGCTAATGGTGTCTTTAATTATTTGGTAGAGGAACATTTGTGAGAAAAGATATCTAAGGCTTTGTGTTCTTCTTCGATAAAATCTTCTGGTTATATGGGTTCAGTTTTCAAACATTATGAGGGTAAAATAAAGTTTGCACTAAAAAATAAATGGTTAGGCATTGTCTTCCTCAAGTCTTAGGTTTGATAAGACTTTTGTTTTTAAATTCCCTAAGGCAAAACGGAAAATCAACACAAATATAATGAATAGATAACTCAGAAACTTTTGGGTTTTTACACCGGTTACAGTGTTTTAGGCACCAAAACACACCACAGAGTTGAACTGAAATGAGACTAAAAACACTGTGTCAGACAAAACTAGTTTGGGGCAAAATCCCTCTTCTCTGCCCACAGCAACTTGTCTCCTCCCCCACAAACAGGTAAAAGTACTTAGTCTACTTTTCTCCTGGGATTGTCTTATTTGTTATATTTTCTTTTTGGCTCTATCCCCTTTGATTATTTTTAGTTCTTAATCTTATTACTTCACACTTCTGTACAACTGAGCTGAATAAGCTACTTAGCCAGGCTCTAAACTGAATCTATCCAGATCATTTTGAATTTATTTGCTCTGTTCCTCTGTATTTATCCTCCTTTCCCATTTCTATGTCATTGGCAAATTTAGGTTAGTAATTTATAAAGTAAACAAAAATGGCCTTAATGCTGCACTTTCTGACATTCCTTTTAACTCCTTCCTGAACTTTGTCTTTTTTTTTTTTTTTAAATTTATTATATTTCTCCTTCAGCAAAAAGAAATTCCTTGGAAATTCATATGCCTTCCTATGAGACAATGCTTGTGTTATTTGTAGATCAAACACTTAGAAAATCTACTTTAAAATGAGCCCCATATTTCTCTGTTTTTCATCAGCTGAATATGTATTGCCATGTTCTTCAGAAGAAAGACAAAGCCAGTTTGTCACAGAGTGTAGCACCTGAGCTGAGCTCCAACAGGGCCTCTTTTTGGGCTGGGAAAATCACTTCACCTCCCTTGCCACTCTCCTGGGACAGGAATTCCCAGTTCTGAGGATTATTTTCCACTAAGCACTTGCAAGGCTCTGCAGACATGGTCCCTGTGCCATGCAGGATCCCAATCCCTGGAGCCATCAGCCTTCAGATGCGTTTGTTCACATTGTTTGGGCTCCTGATGGCTCCACACATTCCCATTCTTTGGCCATCAATTTTCCCTGGCATGTTCCTTCTTAAATAAAACATTCTGCCCAGGTGATAGGGAGAGGACCAGTGGAAAGGTGCTGTCCCTTGACTGGCTGTGACATGTTTCAGAACACTCTTTGTGAAACTCTGACATATCCAAAGCTCTGAACTGTGTTTTGTAAATATATTTCCAGCCTAGCTTTCAAAATACATCAAAATACTTGTTGTAAACTAATTTTGTTTTCAGTTCAGAATGTGCTTTCAGCTGTTCTGTTCTGAGTTTCCACCTTCTAATATGGGAGTTACACTGAATGAGAAGCTCTGTGTGAGCAAATGCCCCTAAGAGGACCAGGGGTGCAGTTTGCACAGAGAATTTTGAAGCCTTATTTCCTCCATTCAGTGCACTCTGCTGAGTGTCTGGAGAGTTCCAATCACCAGTTAGCATCACTTTTTGTGTCAGACTCCTTGTAAGAGAACCTTGTACTGCTCATAATGTGAAACCTCCAGACGGTACAGGCTGTTTTTAAAGGTGAATCATGTTATGGGGCCACACACTTTCTTGGCACAGAAGCTTCTAATCACTCAATATTTACTGGCTTATTTATGAGCTTTCCTGTGAGCCTGCATGTCAGATAGGCAAGACAAGGAGTGCTCTAATGAGGACTATTGTTGCTACTAAAGTTTGTTCTTAAGGGAAGAGCAGTGGCCCCTAATTTGTTATTGCTGGAGAGTTACAGTGAGACACTGTGCTGACACACAGACAGCCCTGGCTGTGTCATGGAATCAGAGAGTCAAAGAATTTTGGGTTGGAAGGGACCTTAAAGCCCATCTCCCTCCACCCCCTGCCATGGGCAGGGACACCTCCCACTGTCCCACGTGGCTCCAACCTGGCCTTGGACACTTCCAGGGATGGGGCAGCCACAGCTTCTCTGGGCACCCTGTGCCAGGGCCTCCCCACCCTCACAGGGAATCTCTTCCATATACCCAACCTAAATTACTCCTTCTCCTGTCACTCCAGTTCCTGATGAATATTCAGGAGCCCCTTCAGACCCTGGAAGGTGCTGTGAGATCCCCACAGAATCTTCTCCTCTCCAGCCTGAACAGCCTCAACTCTCCCATCCTGTCTCCATACAAAAGGTCCCCTTATCAACTTTGGGCCCCCTCTGGACTCACTCCAACATTTCCATGTCCTTGCAGTGTCCCTCTCTATCATTTGGCAGAAGGATGCTGCCCACACCAGGGAATGTAGGCAGCACTTTTTTCTTGCTCTCACAAACAGAAAGCAATGAAATGTTGGTGTCAGTGTGTGGCAAACCATCACTCTTTCTTGCATGGAGTGACAGCTGGAACAACCCCAAATTCCTGTACAGGAGCAAGGCTGGTCCCTTTGGCTCCTCCCACGTGAGTCCCCAGTAGTCCCATTACTTGTAAATAACTCCAGGTATCCGACTCTCTTTTACAATTAAGTAAAGGCTAATTGAAAGCTGTTCCGTACAACCCCGTGCTGGGTGGCCTTATACAGATGCAGGATTAAAACAAGAAATAAGCCAGGCCTGCAACCACGGGCAGTTCTGACTGTTCAGTGAGAAAGAACATGCAACCACAGTCAGAGAATTCACTGCAGCAGCTTGGCAGTGCTCCCCATTTACTTATTTGCTTGTGTCTAATCCCTGGGTTATCAGCAAAATGTCATTCAGCAGCAGCACAGGCTACACATTCACGGAGGTATTAACAAGAGCCTTCCTGCTTGTGACATTATTTTTAATTCTAGCAATACTCCCTTGCTGCCTTTTCTTGTATGAAGGTCATCCAGGTACTTCTTGTGTAATAATAATAGTTTTAGGTGGTGAGAGCTTTCAGAGGTGTGAGTGGCACATGTGAAAATACAATAATCTCAGCATACCTGAAAGCTCTACTTCAAAATGCTTTCAGTAGTTCAGGATTAGTTGCTTACATGCTGAGGTTTTTTTTTTTTTAATTGAATGTGTTGGAAGATACAGTGGAAAACTGAAGCACTGATGAAGATAAACTGGAACAGAGCTGAGTTTGTGCAGCATCTCTGGAGTTGGAACTTCTGGGTGCTGGTTTATGCAACCAGAGCAGCAATTCCCCTCCACTGCAGGACCCCAAACTGTTTTGTGCAGAGGAGCTGAAAAGGTCACAGCCTTCCTCGACCTGCTGCAAAATCATAGTTTCCTTTTCTCTGAGAAATCATCTCTTGGTGTCTCTCCAGAAGCACCCGTGTATATTTTAGGAGGCAGAGCAGATCCTGGACACTCCTGGTGAGTTGTAGGTGCTTCTAGTAAAAACAGGCTCGGCCTGATGGAATCTCTACAGATAGATTAATCTCCTGATAAAGTCATTGTGGTTTTTCATCATTAAACATCAGTTATAATGTTTGGAGCTCCAAGAAAAGCTAGAGAAAATGAATCTCTCCTTGAGAAACACTGTGGTAATTTCTCATCTTTTTAAAAGGCACTTTCAACATGAAAACATATTTTTTGTGATTTTTTTTTCTGAAATATTTTTACAGGCTTTTTTTACAAAATAATTNTCGACCTGCTGCAAAATCATAGTTTCCTTTTCTCTGAGAAATCATCTCTTGGTGTCTCTCCAGAAGCACCCGTGTATATTTTAGGAGGCAGAGCAGATCCTGGACACTCCTGGTGAGTTGTAGGTGCTTCTAGTAAAAACAGGCTCGGCCTGATGGAATCTCTACAGATAGATTAATCTCCTGATAAAGTCATTGTGGTTTTTCATCATTAAACATCAGTTATAATGTTTGGAGCTCCAAGAAAAGCTAGAGAAAATGAATCTCTCCTTGAGAAACACTGTGGTAATTTCTCATCTTTTTAAAAGGCACTTTCAACATGAAAACATATTTTTTGTGATTTTTTTTCTGAAATATTTTTACAGGCTTTTTTACAAAATAATTTAAAAAAATGTCCTTTACCAATACCCTTAACATTTGTAGTCAAACAGAAAACTGACTGTATTTTGAGTTTGAAATGAAAATACTTTCTGAAATGCTAACAGAAATATTTCCATAAGGATGTTAGTAGCTTTGTAGGATAATGTAGTTATCAAAAAGGACCTACAGGGATCAGGAGGCCTCCTCTCACTGAGGAACAAGCTACTTCCAGCCATTCCTCTTGGTTTCAGTTCTTCTTATGCAGACTTTCCCTTTTCTAAAGCCTTCTAAGGCTTTAGAACCAGAAAACAGAGTCCTCTCAGTATAATACATAGATATCTTATACATAGATAGTAACTTATATAGTTTCATATAAGTATCTGCAAGGAGGGGGCAGAGGATGGAGCAGGCTCTGCTCGGGGGGGCCCAGCAATGGCACCAGAGGAACGGGCAGGAACTGATGCCCAGCAAGTTCCCCCTGCACAGGAGGAAGAACTTCTTGGCTGGGCAGTGACCCAGCACTGAGCACATTGAACAGGGAGGGGGGGAGTCTCCCTCCCTGGGGATATTCCAGACCCTCTGGACACAACCCTGTGCCATGTGCTCTGGGATGGCCCTGCTGGGACCAGAGGAGCCCCTGGGGGCCCTTCCAACCTCATCCATTTTGGGATTATTTGGAAAGCTCACAAGGTGTTCTCAGATCATTAACAGGATGGAAATAGAAGATCTTGCAATTCAGAGTTCAGCTTTCCCAATCTGAGAAGTTGAACCATATGATGTCCAACATAAATTCAGGAGCATCCAGAAGCAGAACATCAGGAGCTCTGTCCCAGGGTGATACTTAGGAAAAGGAGATGTGCAGAAAAGACTGTAACTGCTGCAATGAATAGAAGCTCCAAGTTTAGCAGCCCCACACTCAGAACAGAGGACATGAAGGAGAGGAACCGCTGCCCACAGCCCTGAGGACTCACTGATCACTGTAGACAACACCAAGCCAAAATTCTCCAAACTTTCAGGCCTCACAGACTGAAACCAAATGGGATCAGCTTGGCTGTGTCATGTGTTTGCTCTTGAGCACATCTCTGATCCAGCACAACCAGAGCACTCAGCCTTCTCAAAGGCTTTGGCCATTCTCATCCTTTGGCCTCCCATGACCAAGGCAATGTGTCTCATGATGGTCCAGAAGTAATTAATTATTAATTTTAATTGTTTATATTGAATACAGTGTAAATCTCTCTCCAGAATTGTTATGCTGGCCAAACCCAAAGTGGATTTTGAAAAGAAAGCTCCAGGATTCTCATTAATTGGATGATGAACAGCGTCCAATATTAGAGGACAAATAATAGCTCTGAACTTGCTACACCACTGGAACTGCACCAGAGATGAGAGACAGGCATCCTGCCCTTCTGAAAGCAGGAATATTTTGTCACACTGTCATCAGATACAATTTCTGATGTAGAGTTAAATAACCTTTACTTTCATCCCCCCAGTGTAAAAGATGAAAATCTTTGAAAAGCGAGAGTCCCAAAGAAATGTAAATACAGTGTATTCACTACTGACATTTCAAAAGCTTCTGCCCCACCAGTGGAGACAGCTATTCTCTATTATCAGGTTTCCTGTCAGTCACATTGATTAAAGTTGATAAATACTGCAAACCACTTGGGGCAGGCTAAAGGACACAAAAGAGAAATGTAATGTCTTTGAAAAGGACCATATTTCTTGGGAAATGAAAAACAGATCATATTTGCCTGCATTTCTCAACTTCAAGAAGACCAAATCCCCCTACTTAGATTTTTTCTCTCCATTTTCCTAGAAGTGATACTTGCTTAGAAACTGTAATTGATGTAATAATGGTCTGCAGGCAGAGCAGTGAGATACTGAAAAGTTAACACAGTTCCTCTGCATTCACACACTATTTTGTTTTAACTTGGACAATAAATAACCATTCATTAGCCCAGTTGCTGAAATTTGGTCCAGTAATAGCTACATCCTAAGGGAACATGAATCCAAGTGCATCAGGAACACTGGGATGTGTTTTGTCAGCCCCAAAAGCAAACTGCTTTGGAAAGCATGTCATATATTCTCTGTGAATATTTGATATGCAGAAGGCAGAAGATCAGTTTGATATCATTCATCAGGTCAAATCTCTTCTAAAGGTTCTTCTGATTGCTATTGCATATGCATTATTTTTAATCTTCCAAAAATCTCCAGAAGAAGTGGATATTAATTTCAGAATTAATGTTAGAAGAGCATTGATTTCTGTTTGCCATCAAGGCAAGGGAAAAGAGCAACACTCCCACCAAATCAGCTATGGAGAGGAAGAGCTGACTTAGTATGAACAAGCAAAAAATGTTGAGCAAAATATTGAAAAACCTGAGGGGAAAAAAAGGAATCCAGGAACATTTTGTCAATTGTGACCTTCCATTGGACATCAGTGGAGACACTTACAATGATGTAGTGGAGCATTGGAAGGTCCAGGAGCAAGAACTTCAAATCACAAGGTATTTCCTATGAAAACTTCTTTCCTTATCTTGTCAAACTTTCCAGAAGAATACTTTTCTAACTTGACTGAACATTGTAATTACAGCAGCAGAAAGGAAAAAATGGAAGAATCCAAGGTGGATTTCTCATGGGGGCAAAAAAAATGAAGCTTTAAAGTTACTCAAAGTTACTGTATGAAAGAAGGACTGAAACTCCTGGTAATTGAATTGAATTTTCTAGTTAAGAAAAAAAAAATCTTATTTTTATAATAAATGATTAATTAAATTCACTCCGTGGCTATAAAAGTATTTGATGACCCACATATTTTTGGCTAATAACCTGAAATCTTCTGCCAGCAGAATATATTGATTTAAACTCGTGAGGGTTTTTAAAAAGGCCTGCAGAGCCTTAAAACTCAAAAATGATGTGGGCTTGGAAATTCTGAGCTAAGCCCAGTTTGCATTAGTATTTTAAGAACACCATGCATACATTTACCTTTCTGAGCTTATTGTTTAGCTATATATTTCCAACAGCAGCTGGAGTAGCTGAAAATGTAATGCCATAAAACTACATGAAATTTCTGACAAACCATAAAAGCAAGAAATCCAGTCCCACTCCTGTATTCCTTTGGCATGAAGCTGAGGGGGTTTTTATAATGAAATTCTTTTTAAAGTGCACAGGGTGCCAAAAGGAACGTGTCTATTTAAGAATCTCTCAGTCTACCACCGCAGAAATCTGGCTGGAAAAACGAGTGTACCTTTTACAGCAATTTTAATACAGCTACCTTGGGTCTACTTGTCTGTTCAGATGCTTATCCATCATAACATCACACTGCACAGAATCAGATTACAAACCCTAATGAGAATTCTGCATATGTGGCTAACTATGCCATTGTAATTAATTTAGTCAGAAAATCGTTCTGTGTTAACAGAGGGAAAGAGTCTTTTAGAAATCCTGGCATTTCCCTTCAGGCTGTAAAGAGTTCTCAATAAAGAAACAGAATGTGATCACAGGATCATTAAGGTTGGAAAATATCTCCAAGTTGTGTCTGATCCCCACCTTGTC
>VYZS01061211.1:1298-21103 GCA_013400695.1 Neodrepanis coruscans
TACTATCAAGTAAATCAGAGGAAACACTACTTACCTAGAAAAGTAGGATTCAAATGATGAAGATTCTGTATACATTAATACATGCGTAACAACATAACTGTTTAAAGAATATGGGCAAATAATACATTTACCAGTAAAGTTCATGTTTTAGAATAGCACAAGAAATTTTAGGATTGAATATGAACTACGTTTTTGCTATTATTTTCAGTTTTCTGTCTTAATTTTACTTTTTCAGTTCTATTTTTGTTANGTTATTAATAAAAACTTATTATTGGTTATAGTAAGTTATTATTATCTGAATCTAATTGGAAATAAATTGAATCTAATTTTCCCCAAGCTGAGACTGTTTTGCCCAAGATAGTAATTACTAAGTGATCTTCCTGTTTGTATTTCAATCCACAAGCTTTCCCATCTTATTTTCTCCCTCCATTCTGATGAAGAGCAGAAGTGAATGAGTGGCTGAGTGGGCATTTGACTGTTAGCCAAGGTTAACCTGTCGCAGTATACTATACACACATGTCTTTTGAATATGTATCCAATGGTATATTGTAGTAATTGAAACAGAAATATGTTTGTTTTATTTTAGTAGTAAGAAGGAAATGGATTTTATTCTTTATCTACCGAGCTTTTCCATGCTCATGATGTCAGCATGCCAGGATTTTCTTATTGACTAAGTTCACAGTTACATTAATTTGTCATATTAATCACATCAAGATTTAGTTTTGACTTTACTATCCTTGTAGACAGAGTAATGTGATAACAGAAATTATTACTTTTACGATCTTGGATAGCTGAATTAGGTTTTTAAGGGCTAAAAATAGGAAGCGACATAATGCTACATAATGCATGAGTCGAAAGTACCTTAGGGAGAGGTTAATATTTAATACTGGTTTGAACTTAATGTTTGAATTCTAATTATAGTTTGAATTACTAAAAACATGGGTTCAGCCAAGTACCAGCATCTGTACAACCTTTTTCCATATTCAAGCTGGTGAGAAAATGTTTGAAAAAGGCTTTGTTTCAAGTTTTATACTGGAACTGCATAGGAATGATTATAATTTTGAATGTCACAGTTCTATGTGATATGAAAAGTAAGACTTGGTTATTAAGGCAGTGTTATAGTACTGCATGTCCATAGTGGCAGTCCAAAAGAAGTAAATTATTTCAGATAAACATGCTGTGTACAGAAAAGTTAGCCCTGGTCATCTCTTCAGTGATTTTCTTTTTTATTTGGCAGAGGTTACGGCTTTAATTGCAGTGGTTATATCTTATGGTAACGTGAGAGAATCATAATCTAAGATTCTCCCCTTTCTGACGATGGATGAAGATGCAATGTCCCATCTATGCCCTAGTGAAAGCTGAAGATATTAACATCAGATGAAGCAGCAGCACCAAAACAGAGCTATCCCACTCTGCAACTCCCTGTAGACTAATAATTTATTACATTTGCACAGCATCAAGCTGTTCTAAGTTAAATTAATCATTTGAGTAAGTGATATACAGCAACTACAAGCTTCTCTTTGGGACCTCAGGTTTGGAAAACAAGCTCTTCAGGCTTCTGGTTGTTTTTGGTGCATTTCAATATTTACGCAACAGTAAAACACTATTGCCAACACTGTAAAATTATTCAACAGTATTTCTTGATCACTCTGTTCAAGACTATATTTTACAGATGTGCATTATGTAGGATTTGTTCACAATTACATAAATGATACACATAGACTGCTAATGAGGAAAGACTGACCGAAATGAAATCCTGTTTAAGAGAAAAGCACTTGGCTTTCACTATCTCATTTCATCGAAAGTAAAACACATTCTCCCCATCCCATTCCATTGCTGAAGGGCTGTATCTGATGTACTATAAATGATCTACTGCTTTTACTTATGAATTCTGACGATTTCTTCTGACTTTCCAACAATTGCTGCATGTTCTATTGATTATTCTGTCCTTAAACTATATCAGACCTGAAGTTCTGTTGAATAACTTTGCTAGATGTGAAGGTTACTTGAAAGTAAAAACTATGAAGAATGAAATAAAATCTCAGTGAATCAAATAATATCTATATGAAATCACACTCTTCTGCTTCAGCTTTAAAAAAACCCTTAGGGCATAAANTTTTTGCTATTATTTTCAGTTTTCTGTCTTAATTTTACTTTTTCAGTTCTATTTTTGTTATATAAAATAAGAAAATCAGAAGTCATCCATTAAATACTGTAATTTTTCTAGTGCTACAGAAGATCAGAGAGTAAAGTGTAATAGCATGAACACTATCACGCTTTCCAAACATACTGGTGTAAAGAATAACTAAGTCTATCTAACTTATATTATAGTATCAAGTCTTCAATGTGAATTCATATGACTTGTTTCCATAGGACAGGATCTCTTCATTGGAATGCTCTCACATGAGTGCCGCACTCTGTCTTGTGGAGCAACTTTGGTAGCAGTAGGTTTCACAGAACTGAAAAGCAATCATACTGTGTTGGGTACAAGACTGGGCATATATTTTTATAAATATGACTCTTTTATCATTAACTATTATGATTAGGCATATTGTTTCTGTTCTCTAGACTCAGAGAAATCAGTGACCTCTCTGCTGGAAACAACACCAGGGATTCTCTGTCAGTGCGAGTTATGCAGATGGCTTTTTTGAAGTGGACATCTGTCTACTAAAAGTTGGACTAAAACAAAACAAAAAAAAACCCACGCTTTTCCTTTGTTCCTTAATCACTACTTGTCACCCTGCTTCAAATTCAAATTAGTTATAAGTTCTCCAAACCCTTGTCCTGTCTCCGTGTGAATGGTTAGATTTCACCCTGTACTTTCACCTCCACAACTAGCAGGGTTGCCTGCCTCTGGTTACTGACTAAAACCTACAGATTTTATTGACTTAAATCTCACAATATTGACAGTAAAAATCAGTTTTGCTTTGTTTAAAGCAAAAATTTAATTTTTCTTCCTTGGTTGTTGATAAGGCTGAAATGACCTGGTGGAAATGGCTTTCGTGCATATCAGGCTTTTGCATGTGTCAGAATTTTATATCATATCCTTCGTAGTGCTACTTCAACTCCAGAATATTGACCTAAGTACCAAGACTGACATGCATATGAGCAAGACATTTTATGAAAAATTTGAACAAACATTTGCAGAAAACCTTCAATAAGAAACCATAGTTCTAGAAATAAAAGAAAAACAAACAAACACAAAAAACCAAAAAACGCAACCAACAAAACAGATTAAAAAAACCAGACAAACAGAAAAAACCACAAGAAATAATAAAACTCGCAAACAAACAAAAAAAACCCCAAAAGAATAGGAGCAAAATCTATTCCCCCAAAGCCTAAAAGTCATTTAAATGGGACTTTTGAGAAGTTGTTTTAGGAAAAAAAAACAACCTAATATCTGAAGAATAAGTTAGTTTATAATGACATCTTTAATGAAACATGAAGATTTTATCATTGAGTTTTGTTTAGAATTTTTTCAAAGTCTTACATTTTTGGAACCGCTTGTACAACAATTCTTGTGAAATAGATGTGTTATATGCAGTCTTGTATTTTTCCATTCATCTTTAGGCACCATTTTGGTTTCTCTTGCTGGTCTCAGATGATGTTTGAAGAAATTTACTAGCTCCGTGTTTAGTGATGCTCCACCCACTTGCTGCTTCATGGTTCATATGATCTGTAGATTAAAGAATTTTAAAAGGTATCAAGGTAGCAACCATTGAAAAATATGACAGCCAGTAAGAAATTAATTGCAGAGATGCATGAAAAAACAAAGTGATTCTGAACATGAATTTGCAGGAAATTTTCACTGGTGGTTTCAGACTTGAGCTCTGGTAATAAATTCAGATTTTTCTTTTTTTTGTCTGTTNGATATAGGATTTAGCCTATAAAATATCTTCTTTATTTTAAAATACCCTAGAGGCTTGTGAGTGGTGTGAGGGGTCCCAGACATTATAAAGATTATAGTACTTACCTTTGCTGCTCTCTTTTTTATTCTAGCTGAATGGAGCAACCACCCTAGGTGGAGAGATAGAAGGGGTAATAACACAGCACTTTCCAGCTGCAGCTCTCCTGAGGCAGGTGAGTGAACTAGAAAATCTTGAAGACTTGTATTAGATCCTAATTTTGTCTTTTGTATACAGTCTGGAGCATTAATTGGCATAGTCCAATGCCTACTTTGTTAATGAGGTGTGTGCAGAGGTGCAGGTATGTACACAAAAATGTCACTCATGGACCTAAGCCAAATAGTTATAAGCCAAAGTTCCTGAGTAATGTTAAGCTAGTGGCCTTCATAAGAACAGTATTTTGTAATTTACTGGCTGAGAGGACAATCATATATTGCTGTGACTGTGTCAGAAGAAAATAATGTGTGATTTCCTTTCTGGAAATACCAATGTGAAGCAAAAACTCCTGAAACCAATCCTTTAAACTTTACTAGGTATGACTGAGTTAAAGAAAATACTCCGGGTACTAACAGACTAGCCAAAGGAAAAGTGGTTTGAGGAAAAAATAATTCAGCAAAATGTTTCTATTGAGTTCCTCTACAGGTGCTCCTTGTTTTTAAAAAGATCATTCTTAGCATCTGAGAGCTAGAAACTGAGAAGAAGTTGTATGTTAAAAATACATTAAATGGAGGGAACAATTAATTCATCCATGAACACTTGGAAGAAGGAGGTATCTGTAAAAAAAGTAAGTATTTTGCAACAGTGTTTCTTATTCTTTATTTTTATCATTTCCTTCAGCAACTTATAGTACAACAAAAATAAATTTTCAAAATTAAACACTGATAATACAAAATCAATATAAAATTTACATTCAGTACTATGACAGAGCAAGTTTAGCCCAGCTTATTCTTTAAAAGCCACATAGGTCTCAAAGAGTTGCACACATTTTACTGTACTATTTATTTTATTTTAACATTCTAAATAGAGATTGAAGTCATGGATTAATTGGAAATTTTTGTGTGTTCTTGATCCTGAGGAGTAGTCTGGCAGTACTCCAGGAAAGCTCTCAACTTCCAGCCCTAAATGAGTCCTAGATATTGAGTAAAAAGACCCTTTAAATGTCAGGCCCTCCAAATATAGGACAAGATTTTGCACGTGTGTAAACTTATGTTGCTTCACGGCCTTGATGGAATTAGTTTGATTTATGCAAGCTGAAAATTTGTCTCACTACATACTTCAACAGGAGATTTCCCAGGTCTTCCCTACTCAAAGCAATTACTGCTCGGGAGAATAAGAGCTGCAGAGGAATCTTGTTAAAGAGACCACTGAAGCTGAAACATGGTTTATCGTCACGTAGGAATCAGACAGAAAGTGAGAATTTTAGCTGAGTTTGACACATCCGAGAACTGTTTGTGAAGACTGTAGTAAACACCTTCCTAAGGACTGATAGCCAGAGGTAAAATGAAAATCATGCTGCAACTATGGAGCTTGTACTTCAGTCATTCACATATATATACTGAATATCTTTTCCCAGCCACTGCTGTTGCAAACAATGTTTCTTATAACAGTGTATATGTATGCATAGATTATAATGTTAAAAAGCTGCACAATCCCAAATTTGCATGGTTTTCTTCAGTATTTTTTCAGAGTATGCTGGGCTTTCAAAACAGGAAGAAATATAATGCCGGAGTTTGGCTTCAGTGGTCATGGCCTATATTCATTTTGAAAAATAAGCACATAGACCATATTTGAATGAAATGTAAAGACCTAATTCACATCTCTTGGCATCCTGTGAGCACTATTTTAAAACTTTATAACCAAACCATGAAGGCCAAATACCAGCAGGATTTTTTTTTTCCTAATTAGACTTTGAGGCACTAAGAAAAATGCTTGCAAAACATCACAAAAAGTAGACATTGAATGTCTTCAAGGGTAAGTGGCATTGGCAGCTCTTTCATTCAATGAAAGCTATGAACCAGGGTTTGAACATGAAGGGCATGAATTCAACAAAAGTCAGAATCCGTGATAAACACAAAATACCAAGGGAGAGGGGGAGGATTTTTGTTTTGGAGCATAGAGCCCAGCACAATTCTGATTCAGCAGCATCATTACTCAACCTATTCCTCATGTGGGGAAAATATTTATTCTGGCAAGATCCTCTCACCAGGGCTTACTGCAGAGGAAATTGTGCTTGGCAGGAAAGTATTTCTTACTGTTCTTCTCCATTCAAACCATTCTCTTTTGTTGGCTTCCCTTTTTAGTCCACAGAGCATTGAATAAATGTGTCAATTAATTGCTTAAGCCTTATAAAGAAAATTTTACTGCAATTGATTCAATGAAAATGAAGTAGTCTCCTGTTATATTATCAGCAAGTTTAATGAGTAGAGAAAATAATAATTTAAACTACACAGATTCAATTAAATTTGGCTTTTTCATGTTTGATGACACTGGGCTGAGAAACATCTTTTTTTGTAGTTTAGTGAAAGGTACCTCTCTGATTAAGTGAAAGGTTTGATATTAATTAGTTTTAGAAGTTTCTAAAAGATTTCATACCATAACAGGACAGTATTCCCTTAATTTTTTCAACTTTTTTTTTTTTTTTTCCCCTAGTGAAAACCCTAGTAGGAATACTGGTGAGAAAGTTTGGGATTGTTTTTGTGCTTTACANTCATTACTGCCTGAATTGTAAGGTCATTTGAAAAAGGTTTCTTGGAAGTAAAAAACTGTGCAAACTATGTAAAAAACAGCCGTAGACATGTTGGCACTGGAATAATAGCAGACACATGCAAGAAACTTTGCCCATGAGTATGTGTTTATATACTATTTCTTTATTCTTCAGACATAACAATGAACACAGACTAGGCAGAATTCTTTCAACATTCAAAAATACTTTAAAAGCTACATTAGCTCCATGTAGTATTCTTTTACTAATACTTTTCGTAACTGTGACTGTGCATGTTCCATTTCTTTCTTTCTGTACAGCCAAGTATATTTTAAAACAAGTATAACTTTTTTTTTTTAAATTTTTCTTTCCCATATTAGGTTTCTCAGTGCTAACACAAATTACTTCTTCATAGCTCTTTATCAAACTATTTTCAAATCAGTGGTAAATCACTGGCGAGGTAGGTACTCGTGGGAGTACCACAATCTCAGCTAGTTTAGCGTGCTAACGCCTTACATGTGTGACCGAATCCAGCACCTCACAGGTCTGGAAATATAACAAATTCTGCAAGATAATGAGAAGCTACATTAAGTAGCCTCTTTCCAGTTAGCAGACTTAAAAGGGGACTTTATTCAAATTAGAAAGTAAGATTAACTGAACAGTTCTGTTCCATGTCTCATGATATTAACATAGTCAGTACCAGCTAAGAGCCCAAGCATGGGCAGAAAGTCAGAGTATGACACCAAAGTTTACCCACTTCAAGTAGACCTGTGTCTATTCTTGTTAATGGTGGTGTCCTGGTTTTGGACGATATTAGGTTTTATCAATGGACAAGAGACGGATAGGGAAGGCAGCAATTTATTAAAGGGTAGATATATGGGGGAATAAATGGGGGTAATTGCCCAATTATGACCAGCCTGGACTCCCTCTGACAGACACACACACACACACACACACACACACACCCCACACACACACTGTAACCTCAGAAGGGCCGGGGGAAGGGGAATATATGTTACACTCTACCCCGAACAAGATGGCCCCNGTAGGCATAGGAGAAAGAGTTATTTTTTCCTTTGTCTTCCCCTGTGGTTTTAACCCAAACCATTAGAGGTGGTGATTTAAGGGATAAGCATCTGCAGTTCGAGAAAAAAATTACAGGTTTCTGACTTTACAAGATTATCAACCTGAATTTGGCATTTGATTTTTAAAATACATGAGAGCTTGAAAGTAATCAATATGTTGACATGATCAGATACCTTTAGAATTGCCAAAGCAAATATATAAATCTTTTCACTGTGTTGTTATTAAACACATTACTGATCTTGTGAGCTTAATATTACAACCCGGATAGAGACATAAGTGGATATTCTAAAAATATTTCCTAGGACATTTCATTCATTACTAACTTGAAAGTCTGAGGTTTTCAACTGAAATATGCTATGAGTCCCTCCGTAACATACAAACTGCCTATACTTTCTGTTTAATCAAATCTGAAGACTTGTGAACAGATATTCTATGGATGCATCACCTGAAACTACAGCCATGATTTTTCTTAAGTTTTAGACTTAATTGTCATCAAATATAAAGAGGAGTGTTATCTTTTGGAAGAATATTGAAAGGAACAGGCAGACCCACCATATCAATACAGGATTATTTGGTGCCATCAGCAAAATTTTGGGAATTTTGACCAAGGCATGGTCTATAGACCAGCTGTTCTCCTGACACCTGATGGGATGCACCTTTCTCAGAGGGAAAAAATGATTTTTGCACAGGAACTAGCAGGATTCATTGATAGATCTTATGATGCCTTAGGGGGTATGCTTAAAATTTGGAGAACTCACTCTAGCTAGGTAGCTGGATAACTTGGGATATTAAGGGCCAAGAACAGCTTGTGTTTCATGTGTTTGCATTCTTCAGTATAGATAAATGGGGTATTAAGACAAAACAGAGTTAGGCTTTTAGGCCTGCCAGGGGTTGGGCCAGTGTGGAGTACAGGTAAAAAGGGACCATCCTGTTGGATGTTTAGGGGACATAGTAGTAAGATGGGCTTTAGTTGGATAGTGTGATGGGTGGGCACTTTGAAAGTTATAAAAATGGAGAGATTGTTATAATTTTCCTCTTTCGATTATCAGACATCACCAGTAAAGCTGTGCTCTCCCTTCACCTCTGCAAACTGCGTGTTTGTTTCATTTCTTATCTCGCCCTGCAGGCAACACTTGCAACTAGATTGTAAGCAGAAAGGGATAAAATTTCCAGTGCTAAACAATGGGAAAGCACACCAAATCTTGAGGAATGCAGCGAAAGTGAGATCCCTCAATTTGCCCTGTGAAGTGTCATAACAAACTACGCCTGAAAATTTTCTATGACAACATATGCAGTATGAGGAACAAGCAAGACAAGCCAGAAATTTTGGCCCAGAAATATGACATAGTTGGCATAAACTGAAACTGGTGGGATGAATACTGTGACTAGTGGCTCTTCATCTGTCTCATGATGGTACAGACAGGGAAAGTGAGACAGAGGGTTGTATCATATGTAATGGAGGGGCTGGAATGTATCTGCCTCACAGTTGGCAATGACAAGGTTGAAAGCCTCCAGGTAAGAATCAAGGGACAAAAAAGTAATGAAAATATCATCATAGGAGTTTAGAGAGCACCTGCCCAGGATGACACCAGTGAATATTCCTCAAGAAACTAGGGGACACTTCTAAATAAACTGCACTTTTTCTTATCAAGGATTTCAACTTGCTGGTTGTTATCTGGGAACACTACACAGGTGGCATAAACAGGTCTAAAAGATTAATAAAACACTTGGATGACAACTTCATAGTAAAAGTACTAATGGATTTGACTAGGAAAGTGCACTCCCTGATTTGCTGCTTGTTAACAGACAAAGTCTGGTGAGTAAAGTGGCGAGTGGTGACCCTCTCGGCCACCATGAAGAAAGAAAAACTCATAACTAGCTACCTACACTGAAAGAATTTTCTGAAGTGCAATTCTACCATTCTATCTTCACCATCTGCTTCATCTAGTAATTACATTTACCAGTTTGAGCCAGCTGGCAAAATTAATGACAAAACTAAAACATCTGTAGTACTTCTGGACATGAAAATAAAATTAAGAGGTGGGGAAAATAGGCAAAGATGAGAAGAAGATGGAAAGCATTTAATTTTTCTTAATGTACAGGGCAGTAATTTTATTCTGTGGAGGGAACTGGCAGAGAAGCAAGATTCTCCTTATTCTCAGTGATATATTTACTGTCTGTTTAAATGCACATCTTCCACCAGCAGTTGTTTTCTCCTATTAGGTTCTCTCATAGGAAAACACATTTCCACTGGTCCTCCTTAAGCCAGTCTTCTGTTTATTTCCATGATCAACTGCATTGAAAGAAGAGGAAAAAATAATTAAGAAATGGGTAGCAGATAAGATTTTACATGTGCTATCACATTTACAGCATTTTGGGTCTTTTTTATAAGGTAGAAATTGTAGGGTAAGAAAATCTAGATGTTGTATGTGAAGGCTCTGTTTCAGAAACAAGAGTTTGACTGCAAGCTATTTTTAATTTCCTTTTAATAATTCAAGAAAAATGTACCAAGAACATCTAAAGGTGGCTTTAGGAGAGTATTGTGAATTTCAGAAAGTGGGGATACCTTGGTATAACTGTGAAGTGTTTTTAGCCTGAGTTTTTTCATCTCATCATTTAGAAAGATTTTTTTCCTTCTACCTCTCCTTGGTAAATATACTAAGAAAAAGTAGGCAAAATATTGCCAGGTGAGGTGTTATCCTTTTGGGGGCAAAAGTAAGAAGATCTTAACTACTTCATGAAAGCTCATCTGCATCTCTACATTTTTTGCATCTAACAGAAAAGGTAAAAGCATAGATGAGTTTTTCATTCACCAAAATAAAATGCAGTGAATCTCAGTTCCTGGTACACCTGGTACACCAGTGAACTCTTTCATCATAATTTCAACTGTGGAAGGATATAGCATTTAGACTTGCTGCGAGGTAATAAATAACGCTCACTTTTGATTTTATACCATCATCTGAATGAAAATGGAAAGGGAGATGTTCAAGGAGAAAGATTCTTTGCCTTGGTGGAGTATTAAAAGGATAAGCAAAGACAGGCAAAATGACATCTTACTTTTTCTGGAGTTCTCTTTTTGAATGAAAGAAGAAATATTAAGGATGGAACATTATTTTCTTTTTGAGAAGTTGTGTGTTCCCAGCATCTAAAACCAAAATCATAGAGTCATTAAATGTTTTGGACTGGAAAAGACGTTACAGACCGTTTAGTTCCAATCCCTCTGCCATGGACAGGGACACCTTTCAGTAGACAAGGTTGCTGAGAGCCCTGTCCGACCTGGCCTTGAACACTTCCATGAATGGGGCATACACAACTTCTCTGGGGACTTGTTCTGCTGCCTCATTGCCCTCCAGCAGATAACTTTTTTCTATTATCTAATTAAACCTATTCTCATGTAGTTTGAATCCATTCCTCCTTATCCTGCTACTACATGCTCTTGTAAAAAGCCCCTCGCTGTCTTTCTTAAAGTGTCCTTTCTGGTACTGGAAGTCCACAACTAAATTGTCCCAAAGCCTTCTATTTTCCAGTTTGAACAAATCCAATTTTCTCAACCTTTGCTTGTAGGAGAGGTGCTCCGTCCCTGTAGTCATCTTGGTGACCTCCTCTGGTCTCACTCCAACAGGTCCAGAAAGTCTCCAGGAAGACATGGGTCTTTCTTGTGCTGTGGAGTTCAGAGGTGGAGGCAGCACTCCAGGACGGGGTCTCACAAGAACAGAGCAGAAGGCCAGAATCCCCTCCTTTGCCCTACTGCCCACATCACTTTTGATACAGCCCAGGACACTTTTGGCTTTCTGGGTTGCGAGCCAACGTTGCCGGCTCAAGTCCATCACATGATGTGATGTTTACAGCCTTGGCTGCACAATAATATTTGCACACCTAATGCTATCTACTCATTGCATAGCAAAATTAAGCAAGTTCTGTGACATCTAAGCTGGAATTCCGGTCTGCAGAGGTCTTCAGGAATTCTTCCAATGATGTCAGCAAGTTACAGATTAGGGCTGGAGGACTGGAAAGAAGTACAGGATGTAGGTCATTACCTTCACTACTAAGTAAAATGCTTAAATCCCATAACAAATCTGTAAGTGTAGGTGCAGTGTAGGCTGCTATTAAGATTTCATAAACCTTCTTGAATGATAAAAAGTAATCCAGAAAATTTTACTTGGTCTTATGTCAACAGTTGATGCCTCATTTTTCAAATGATACAGACTGATCAGATTCCACCCATGACTCCAAAAGAAGGAGGCACGAAGGAAAACTTTCTTATTTTCTCTACCATAGGAGTGATCAGTTAGAAGCAAGAGAGAGAGAGAGATGGAGAATGAAAGAGGTGTTTCCAGACCTGGCAAGGACCACTCAGGCAGAATAATATTTCTGTTTTAAGCTGGAATTTATGAGAATCAAAACAGATGTGGCATTGTTTTACCTTGCTACGTTCTGCAAAATTTACCAGAATATGAAGTGTTTGGGGTTTTTTTACTCTGTGGGACAATGCCAAATGCATTGCAGATGCTAAGATTGACGCCACATTGGAGCAATGGGAAACAACATTTATTGTCAAAAGCTGAAGAAAATACATAAAGAATTTTTATCTATCTGTCTCAGACTTAAAATGAATCCAAGTGAGGGTCTCCAGTGAGTAGCTGAATTTCTATTATGACAAAAAATGTTTTATAACTTTGTTTTCCTCTGAAATGATCAACTATATGAAAGTGGAAGAGATCACAAAGTGGTTTGTTTTTCTAGTTTTTCTTTACCTTTTTTTCCTTTACTTTTTCATTTGGGCAGTAGCTGGCTTTAAGACAAGCTTAATCTTGTGCTTTAGTTCAGTGTGTATGAAGCAGCTGGTAAAGAATCTTACCACTTAAATCAGCCTTACTGTAAGAGCAAGTCACATGAGGCAAAAGGATTTCTGTTTCTGATGAGTGGGCAAGAAAGACAAAAGGTCAAAACTGATGTTCAGGATCATGGATTTCAAAAGAATCTCACCATCAGAAAAAAGAATAAAAAAAAGACAGTCAGTTGTACATATTGACTTTAGGAAGCTGAAATAATTTTGAACCAGTGATTGGCAGATTTCTCCCACTCTTTTTTCCTGAAGGCAGAAGGAAGGAAGGAGATACAAAACTTTTCTTTGGCTGAATTTACTAAAATAGAAATATATGGGAGTGCTTCAAAATTTTGTGAGACAATGCTAGAGGACACTGCTAGAAAAAAGAAAGAAGCAACAGCTGTTTAACCTGATTCTGCTTTCAATTCAGATAAAAATGAGAAAAAGACATTATAAGGAGAATATTTAATTTTATATCCAGATAAACAAGATTAAATTTGTACAATCATATGAAATTACAATAATCTCTTGAAATTACTTTAATCATCAAGAGAGGATAAACTAAGAAAAGAAGTCAACCAAGAAAGACAAATAGATAGCTTCTGCACTCTTCGGTTTTAAAAATATGTTGTAATATCTTCCTTCCAATTCATTTTATGTGGAAAAGTCTAATTTTTAGAGAAAAAGAGAGAGATGAAAATAAGGTTCAAAAGGTGGATATTAGTGAAGAAAATGCAGTTGAAATATATAATGATCACCTAAGACTGCTGTCCGGGTTTAGGACAATATTAGGTTTGTCAATGGACAAGAGATGTATAGGGAAGGCAACAATTTATTAAATATAGATATATGGGGGGAATGGATGGTGTAATTGCTCTCTTATGGCCAGCAGAGGGCGTGGTGGATGCCAGCCAGGATGGGCTCTGGGGAACACACCCCCACACCCCACACACACCCGACGTGTAACCCGAGAATGGAAGGGAAGAGAAATGCAGTGACACCGTGCTCCCAGACAACAACACTCCCTCCCCTCGCTGTGGGAAAAGGCTAGCAGCACCTTGCTCAGAGCCAAGGGGAAGGAGGAGGGCCCCCCCCAAGAACACAGGAGAGGCTTAGAGGCAGGCAGCCACAAACCAAAAATATTTGTGGAAAAGGTGGCAATGTCCTAGAGGTGGTGTGTCTGTGAAGAGGTTCTCCTAAGGGATCTTCTCAGGCAGGAATAATTCAAAAAGCAGTGGCGACCTCAGGAAGGTCCGTTGGGAAGAGGTAGAATTCAGCAAGGTCGGGGGTAGTCCTCTAGGCCGTGTTGAGTAGAGGCACCCTGCTTCCAACTGCAGGGTCTAGGAGAGAGAGAGCGAGTGCTGCTTCCCACAGGTTTTATAATCCCAGTGCCTTCCCAGAGCACCTTGTGGGTCTCAGGGGCTGATGGGAAAACCAGGCAGAGGTAACCTTGGTAACCTGGCTACTCCTCCCAGCTTAACCGAATGTGGGCATGGGAAAGGAGTTATTTTTTTATTTTGTCTTCCCCTGTGGTTTAAACCAAACCATTACAACTGCTGAGTAAATTCTCCCTAAGGGTTCCTAGGATCTTTCGTATGTTACTTTGAACTCCTTAATAATAACTCATTGTACTGATACAGAACCACTGAATCACTGAGACTAGAAGAGACCTTAACATCTTCTTGTCCAACTGTCCTTGCTCTAGCAGAGTCAGCTACAGCATGCAGTGCAGAACCATAACTAGCTGGCTTTTGACTGTCTCCAAGAATGGATGTTTCACAACTGCTCTAGGAAACATGTGCTAGTATTTGACCATCCACTAGGAAATAAACTTAAAACCCCCAACTTTTCTTGCATTCAGACTGATTTTCATGTTTCAGTTGTGCCCTTGCCTGGTCAGTGGGCACTGCTGAGAAAAGGCCTGTTCCCTCTTCTCAATTCCATCCCATCAGATATCTAAAAACATGGGTAAGATCCTCCTGAGCTTTCTTCAGGATGAAGAGGCCCAGAGCTCTTTGCTTCTCCTCATGAGAAGGATACTCCAATCTTTTATTATCTTTGTGGCTCTGCATGGGACTCGCTTTAGTAAGTTCATGTCTGTCTTGTACTGGGAAGCCCGGAACAACACTAAGCACATCAGAAACCAGTATAGAAAAGACAAATTATGTCCCTGGACTTGCTGGCAATGCTCTACCTCACACAGCCCAGGAGGATGTTGGCTTTCTTTTCTCTGAAGGATCATTGCTGTCTCATGGGCAGTTTGTTGACCACTAGGACCCATGTCTTCTCTGCTGAGCTGATTTGAGAAGCCCCAGGACAGTAATACTGTCTGATGGAGTTAATTTTCAAACTCAGAAGGAAGACTGTTCTGAAAGACAGGAGTGTGCATCCCTTGTTTTGCAAAATTAAATCAGTAAAAAGGTTTAAGGCTTGATTTCTAAAAATATTGTGGGAATTTTTTTTTTGTTTTGTTTTCATTGGATTTTATTTTCAATATCTTAATACAATTTTTTTTTCTGGTACATTAAACCAGCTTTTACTTTGCAAGGTGATATTAATACAATGTTCCCTTGTCTCTAGAGGAGGGTACTAAGTGCCTACTATTGGCTCAAAATAAGCACCTGAAAATCCAGGACAGAAATCCCTTGCCACAATTCACTATTAAATGACATGTCTTTACAGATTTGTTTTTGTTCACAGATCTATGTAAACAAAGCTAACACTTCAAATTCAAATTTCACAAAACTTTCAAGCCTATTTTTCTAATCTATTTGGAACAGAAGAATGAATTAATTTTCCCTCATTTGGAATCCAAAGTTGTGGAAGGACTGGAAAGGAAATTTTTATTCTTGCGAATCTAAAATTGAGCTCTTACCTTTCTGTAATGTGGTGGTTTTACCACTAAAAAAAGCGGTACTGACAAGAGATGTCCGAGAAAAGCCACACACACCCAAAAAGAAAACACACAAGTAACAGAGTTTATTTCACACACACAGAAAACTGACAATAAAGTGCAAAAACAGACAAATTAAGCTTCCCCAAACCCCTTGTTGGGATGAGCAGGCTCTGGGATAGTGCTGGTTTTTCTCTGTTGGGGGCTCCGGAAGAGACACCCAGATAAATAGAGAAGGACCCCGACCTCAGCTCTCCCGGGGGAGATTCCGCAGCCGACCTGAGGACCCTACAATAGCACCGAGCCTCTGCTCGGCTTTTCTGAAGAATAACACTCAGACAGTTAGAAGCTGCGAGCCCCCCTCCCCCTCCCTTCCCCACCCGGGAAGGGATTTCAGTGCTAATGGAAAGATGTGGCCTTTAAACTTGGGCTATGGCCACGGAAAATCGCTAATCCGCCCGCCCAGGAAAAGAATACCACAAGAAAAAAAACGTGACCCCCGAGGAAGCTGTCCTCCCCCAGGAAATCACGAGAAAAATGCGATCCTGAAAAGCAGTCCACCCCCCCAGGAAATACCTGCTGCTGAATCACGGATTCGTCCACACGCTGAGGTTAGTCTCGGCGCGAAGACGAGGAGCGATGTTGCCACAGCCACGTCCAGAGCAGAAAGGGGAAGATGGCGCCTGCTCTCCCCTTTTTTTTAGGGGACCCCGCTCTGCGCATGCGCAGATGGCCCCCAGGGCCGGCTTTCCTCTGATTGGAAGATTGGCACCCAGGCCCCACCCCCCGCTTGCTCACGGGAGCGCCAGGTCGGACCAGAAGCGACGCCGGCCCCACAGGCCGGAAGTGCATATCCGGTAATGGTGGCACCTGCGGCGCCATGCGGTCGTGGTGCGGTCTGGGCCCTAGTGCGGCCTCGCGCGCCTGTGCCCGCAGCCAGCGGGGAATGGGGGGAGAGGTGGGGGGAAAATGGTTTTATTTTCTAACCCACAGCATGTAAAACCTATACTTCAAGGATATGCATAGTTTCACCTTGGCAAAAACCCGAATCTCAGCTTGCTTTGTTTCTCTAATATATCCTTGACTGTATTTATGTCAGGCTGCTTCCCACAGTGATAGATTAAAGTGATAATAAACATCAATAACAGTCCAGGAAGGCTGAACTAAAATAATAATATAAAAATCATAAAGATATATTTCTGCTATTTATAATAAAAAAGCAGTAAAAAATCAGTACTGTCATTGCATAGCATTTATCTCATTGTCTTAATTTATGTTATTTTCTTGTTTCTAGAATTTTATTCTGAGCTGTGGCTAAATAGTTTTAAAGAAGCAGAACAAAACCTAACATACAAACTACTAAGCAGAACAAAAATTTAGTTCAATAGTGTTGGTTTAGCTCCTATCTCAATAAAAGGGGTTAATTTTATCCTAAGTATTAGTAAGTTTAACAGGGACTGAATATATTTTATTCCTTTCTTTTTTAATATTTTATCTCTAAGGGTACTTACTTCAACCTATAATGGCATACAGCTACACCTGATTGAGAACAGTGAAATGAAAGATGAATGGTTTCAAATTCAGTATTTTATCTCCAGTGACCATGAGATGATTTAAAATTGATTCAGTTGAGTGAAGTGCTTTATTCTTTCTAATAACATGATACTTTCTCAAACTGAGAAAGCCCAATCCTGTTTCATTTTCTTCCTAATTATGTATTGCTTTCCACTTTGTCGGTATGAGATCCCAGCAAGCCCTCTCACTTTAATCTGTGTGTTTTAGAAGTAGAGTATGTTTTACTGTGTCTCTCAAAACTATTTTACTGTTTGTATTTCAGTGCATGCACAAAAACTTTCTCTAACTAAAGTGTCTCCAGTTCACAAAAATTTGGGTAAAATGCCCGAATAATACGTGAAGGAAGAAAAAGTCTAGATACCTGCATCTAAAAGTGAAGCACAAAGAAATATGAACAGTTTTTCCTTCAAAATGCCTAGATCCACTTACAAAAGAAATATAAATTGTAGGAGATTTTGGACTCATACATGCATTACAACAGTGTTTATGAAAAAAATGGGATTATTCTAGGGCACATTGAAATGTATGATGCCCTAGTTTGCTGGACCTGCCACAGACCTTCTGGAGGGAAATATCACCAGTGTTTCCAGCTTCCTATCTACATACCTGGCTAAGATCAATGAAAAAGCTCCTGGGATATCTTTCTTACTTTTGGATGGAAAAAAATTCCTCTGACTGACTTATTCACCATAGAATGTTTCTATTTTGTTTTTTGTAATAAAATTCTAGATTAAGAGTGATTAAGTAAGGCATGAAAGACAGAATTGAAACAACTGGGCCCTTGTGGTGACTCCATTACCCATCTCCCATCTAAACTCTCTTTCTCAAGTGTCTGTCTATTAAACAGATAGATACTGCTTACTAGGAGCAGTGGATTTTTAGAACAATCCTCTATCCTTCTAGATAAATATGTGAGAGAACAATGTTCTTTCTGCTCCTAAACAAGGTGAGTTTAGTAGGTGTTTTTCTCCCTTCATAGCATTTTTCTCTTCTGCATGTTCTCTACAGAACAGCGAATTGCAAACTTTTTGTGTCCTCCCATCACAGCCTCGGATTGGACTGGGAATTGAAGGCATTTTGAGATACAATTTTTATTTTTCCTTCTGGGCCTGTAGACTAGAGCTCTTTTGCATTTAATATGTATTACCACTTCAGAATCCACCTTGTCAGACCCAGCATATGCCACTATTTGATTGATTGACATTTTCTATCCATTTCTAGGTCAGATATTCAAGAGATGCAAATCTTTATGTAGCAGACTAAACAATATTACTTTTTTTTTTTTTTAAGAGATACACTTAGCAACAGTCTTGTTTTCCTCCTTGTCAAACCTGTGTAGTATTATCACTTGTATAGAAAAAGGGACCTCTATTGAAATTAAGTAGCACATATTATTGAATGAATGATCCATTAGTTTATCTAGGTGCATTGACTTTATTAGGTTAGATAGATGCAGTGTCAGGCATTAATAATTACACTTTTGTACATCAGCTGGTGATAGTTGCATCTGAAAGTTTAAAGCCTCAGAGCTTTCTCACAGAAATTGTACTCTAAGAAGAGCCAAGCTGCTGAACTGAAAGAATTCTATTTTTTTCAGGGGAAAGAAATAAAATCTCAAGCTCTTCTACTTAGTCTCCCATTTCAATTTGAGCAGTCTTTCTTTCTGCTTTTCTGAAGCTTTGTTTCTTCTAGAAATTTGTGGAAATGGAAGGACATTATGGATAGAGGGGTGCAAAACCTGACACCAAGAAACACTACCCTATAATTCACAAAAACCTGGGTGAGACTAGTGAAACATCAAAACTGAAGAGACACGAAAGTTGCAAGGTTCATAATTTACATGTATACACAAACAAAATACACATTGTACAGATTCTTGTATTGCCCTTCAAGTATTTGTGTATTTTAATGTGATCAAGAAATTTTCGTTATAGAACTCTCATAGAGTCAAACGATGCATTTTATTCTTATATGATATAAGCTTTCTTTCTCTCAATTTATTGCACTTGTTATGAAAATAAAAGAGTTGGTGCTTGATTCTAAAAGAGTTGGTATTCACCTCTCTTTGTAAGATATATAAAATTCAGATAACATTGTTATCAAGACTGTTATGAAGGCTGTGCCCCGTTCCTTCTCTCTCACACTTACTCACTTTTCTAATAGTATAAACTTTTCCCTGTGTGTTGTCTACATAGAACACAATGTCTGAATTGATAGCCATATTATTTTTTTTATAACATATGATTCTCAAAAATCAGAGAAATCTTTCATTCTTCCCAGCATCATTTGAAGTCTTTGAGTAAGTGGTATTTCTGTACAAATATTCTGCATATGCAATCTTTATCTATTAACACATGGAGTGTAAATTCATTGCATTTATCTTTTTCATTGCAAAAACCCACATTATAATATATTTTATTTTATGCTAGATGGGAATAATGTTTTATTAAATAAGTAGATTTTATTGTTATTGCTTATGGTAAGAAATATAGATGTTTCTGAAGAAAAGGCTCAGTCTGTAATTTTTTACTTCAAAGTGACTGTGTTTATGGTAAAAAGTTGGAACTATCTGGTAAACTAAGGGTCCAATTTCGAAGGAAGAGCCTCTTACACCTTCACATAACTTAAGAGCATAAATATGGTAGGAAACTATTATATCAGCCCAGTCCCTTTAGCTGGTCAGTTTTATTAAAAGTGAACAGTGTTCATCAGGTTCAACACAGAAAGAAAAGTCTTAGTAGAGGACCCATTTCATGTACCTTAATCTAACAGGAGACCACAGTATTGCACTGTTACTGATGCCGTAAGAGGGGTTCT
>VYZS01061218.1:0-13073 GCA_013400695.1 Neodrepanis coruscans
CATTTTTAACCCTACGACACCATCTTATTTTGCCCTTGTCCCAGTAGACTATGCTCTGTCTTCCTGCAAACTTCAAAAGCTTTGAAAAAGCAGCAGTAAGCCATCTGCTCAGCCGGCCAATATCCTACCAATGTAGCTTGATAAGAGCTATGGTATACCTGTCCCGGCTGCCTGTGACTCACTGCATGCTCAGGAAATGCAAGGGCAGGTTTAAAACATCTTCATCTGGCCCATTTTAGATATCACGCTTAGGATAGGATAAAAGCTGCTCTAAAAGGTCTTATTCTCTCCTTTAACTATAAAAGGTGTCTGTAGTGGTGAGATCAGAAGCAGAGAGCTTAAACTGAAGCTCTAAATCCCACCCCTCTACCTATTAAACACTAGGCTTTGCTACAGTTACGTGGCAGCAGAACATGTGTTTTGAAGAATAACATGTTAGGTATCATCTTGTATCCTTACAGTGGTAGAGACTGGAGAAAAATTTGGTTCAAATGGAGAATTAGAGTTATAAGCTCCAGTAATTGTGAAAAGTGGTGCAAAAACTTTTTGTGTTGTTTGCTGTTGTTTTTTTTCCAGGCAGGGTGGGGCGAGAGAGGGGAAGTTATGATATTCTTATCTTGAGGGAAGCCTGGAGAACCATCTGCCTCATCTCTGTATGTCTCTCTTCAATGAGACAGTTCAAGGCAGAAGAATTTAGTGTTCTTGCATTCAAACTTGAATCATCTGACTGCAAGCAATGACAGGCCTCTTCTCTTAATGATGCTAGAAAAGCAAAAACATTAGTGCAAAAGAGATGTGAGCAAGAGAGGGAAAAAAATCTGATTACTCAGCCTCAGGAGAGAAACCAGTTTTAAGCTTATTTTGTATTTCATTTTTAATAAAACATTGTTCTGAGGCATCATTTTTATGAGTCTGTGCTTTTCAACAAGTTATGGACTATTTGGATATGTAAATGTATTTGTGCTATGTAGTCATACATAAGGTTGTATATCTTTATAAAATATCTGTTATTCACACGTTAGAGATTATTAATTTATCATCTTATGTACTTTTTAAAGAGTTTTTTCTGACTTGTACACAAAGCAGAGAAAGAATTTCAAATTATGTGAGTGCCAAAGACTGAGGCTCTGCAATAGTAAATTTGCAGTTGAAGTGTTCCTTTGTTTTCCTTTGGAAAACAAAATATTCTATTTTGGCTCAGAGCAACCAAGAAAAAAAACATATTAGAAATATAGAAGTTCAAAAATGGCAAGGTATAACATTTTCATTGATCTTATTAAAATATTTTTTCATGTTTGTGAGATGTCAGTGTTGCATCCAATGTTTCATGACTTTTCTGAGAGCAGGATTGAGGTTTTTTTCTCTACTTTTTGAAAATAATTTTCTTCAGGTTTTGCCTTTCAGGAAGCGCTTATCTTCTATAACAGAAAATGCTGGCTGGGAACAGATTTCAGACAGGCAAAGGGGCAATAGAGAGCCACAGCCTTTTCCCCTTTGCATTAACACTGTGAATGGATTATGTGCACAGAAGCATCTGCACATCTTACTTCCATCTCTATATTAATTTGGTGCTTGGATCCAGCACTGAAGCATATTTTATTCTCTGCAGAGTGCTGTCAAGTTTTATAAATAAAATTAGAGATCTAAGTAAATTCACTGGTCAAGGAAAATATAAAAAAAAAAGTGAGCCCACATAATCTGCCACGTCTGCCTTCACTCCAACTGCTGACTTGATGGCTTGAGGTGAGCATTGCTTGCTAAGATATCTGCCACTAGTTTTCAAATAGTGCTCCTTGAAGCCTCGAGTTCTGTGAGTGATAATTAAAAAAATGAAACCCATTGTCAGTGGACTTAAATTCCCTACTATAGTATTTTTCTGCACTCCAAGGAAAAAAGTATTTAAGGATATTCAAACTGAATAAAAGATCTATGAATCACTGAAATGGATTCCAAGTGATTCCAAACATTCTTGACTGACTATATTCTTATTTAATCCTTAACATTTGATCTTAAGACCTAGGTTGAGGACAAAATAGGATTTTAAAAATTAGAGATACCAGATGTATAAAAAAATAAGAAGTGTTATTACCAAAATATATGTATATATATGAGGGAGAGAAAAAAATTAAATTAAAAATACAATACCAGAGGAAACCAATAAAAAACCCCCAAAAAATAACCCCCCAACCAAGAAAAGAAAACAAAAACATCATCCACATCAAAAACAAGCAAAAAACCAAAGAAAACTTTTTGTCCCCCAAAATGTCCTGGAGTGCAGTAATGTTGAAAACAGCAGGGGGCAGAGGCAGTGCAGGGGAGATGGTGAAAGGCTGTAGCCACTCTGTGTTGGTCACTGGGGAGCGTGGTGGGAAACAAGGCTGCTGCGGCAAGAGCCGGGAAGTTCCGAGTTTACGGAAAAACCAATCTAGGTTACAGAGAGAGGGCAGCAGGCCAGGGGCAGGGGTGGCAGCTGGAGGAGCCAGTGATCACGTGGTCAAAACAAAATGGTGGGCGCAGCAGCTCTGAGCAGTGAAATGGGCTGCTGCTCTCACTGCAGTTGGCAGCGAAAAGTGAGAGTGAGCCTGAGAGTTCAGCCGCTTATATAGAGGACTGGGACTTCCCAAAATTCTCCTGCCTCTCCACATGCTTGAGAGGTGCGTTCCATCTTGCTATTGGTTACCAACTGAGCTTGTCCTGCCCTGGCTCCGCCCCATTTCTGCCTGCGAATATTTCTTTTGTTAATACCATGCAATAGCCCACCAGCATGGCAGCTGGCTCCGATCCCTCCTGTGCCATTCCATTGTCCAGCTGGCCAGCACAAAGAAGGGACTGCCACCCCACTGCCCAGGCCACACTGCCCACGCCCAGCACTTGCTGGGGAGAATGTGCCCCTTGGCCTGCCAGCGGCACCAGCAGAAGCAGCGCTGCCAGAGTTGCCCACCCGCCTGCAGCTCCCAGAACCAGACCATGGCAGGCATGTCCCTCCACCATCTGCCAAGCCCCCCCACCACCATGACTGACCCAGTGTGCCCATCGCAGAGCCACTGCCAACAGGCTCAGGGTGCCACCACAAGCCACTCAGTTGGGCACCAGTCCCCGTGTGCCAGCCGCCAAGCCCTGCTGCCACTGCGCTGCCCACACCAGAAGCAAGGCAGCAAAAGTAGGGGCAGCCTGGCCTGGCCAGCACCGGCTGTGGACCCTGAAGTGCCGCGGGCCAGCTCTGTCACTGGCGTCACCACTGCTGCCGGTTTGGGGCCTCCCGGAGCTGCCCAGAAAAGGGGGAGCTGCATCCCCACCTGGCCACATGCGCTTGCAGCCAAGAAGATGCCACGCTGGGAACTTCCCGGCACTGGACCTGGGCCTGGCTGCCCCCACCCCCGCCAGCCCAGCAACCCTGGAAAAGGGCATACTGGTCCTAGGGGGGCCCTCTCCCCAGCCCCTGGCATCAGCACTCATGCACCAGGAAAAAACACAGAAAAACAACCTCCCCTACCCTTTCTCCCAGCACAGCCATGAGGGCAGAGCCCCTGCTGCACCCCACAAGCTGTCAGGTGGCCTCTCCCTGCCGTACCAAGAGCTGTAAGAGCACTCCCAGCCCCCATGCCTTGGTTCCCCCAGGAGAAAAAAAACCACGAAACCAAAAGAGGAAAAAGGAGGGGGGCGGGGGGGCTGGTAGGAGGGAGTAGAAAGGAGAGGAGGGGGTTGGGAGGGAAAGAGGGTGAGGGAAGCCTTTATTTGACCTACTCTGATAAAAGGGAAGTTTTCAAAAACATATGCTATCCCATCACACCTTACAAAACAGATCAGCAACTTCATAAGTCAGCATTTTACCTACATATCACAGTGCTACTTCCTCAAGTATTGTCTAGAAGAACAATATTTGCTCAAGTCATTACATCCAAGTAGGACTACTCATCCAATAGCTCAGGAAAGAAAAAAAGTAGCATATGTGACCTCTTCAGCTTTGTATGGAGCATTGGGATGGAGCAGCCTGTGTGACCCTTGACTGTATGTTATAGCTGAGGAGCAGCTCTGCAGAGGAGGTCTCAGGAGTGCTGGTGAGCAGCAAGCTGAGCTTAGGCTTGGCAGAAATGAAGGCCAACAGTTCCCCAGGCTGTGTTGGCAGGAGCTCAGCCAACAGATCAAGCAAAGGGATTTCCTTCACCCAGCAGTTCTTAGACCACGTTTAGAGCACTACATCCAGTTTGGGGCTCTAGAATATAGGAAAGACATTGACAAACTGGAATAAGCCAGTGGAGGAACATCATGATGGTCAGAGATGGAGCAGGAGGAACTGGTGCTTGTGCACCTGGAGAGGGAATATCTTTGCAGGGACTACAGATAAGCCTACAGCACCTTTGAGGAGCTTATCAAGAATACAGAGCCAGGCTTCTGCCAGTGGTGTATGTCTGGAGGTTGAGAGGCAGCAGGCATAAGAGGAAACTACAGAGGTTCACACTACACAAATGTTTCCCATGAGGACAGCCAAGCAAAGGAGCTAGGTTGCTCAGAGGGGATGTGAAGTGTCTATCTCTGGATGTTCTGAAGGCCACATTCTGGGTACAGCCCAGAGCAATATGTTCTTAACTTGGGAGTATGGAGTGGGGTAGAGACTTTCTGAAGCCCTTTACAGTCCAAATTATCCTGTAATTTTATAATTCTATGTGGCTTTTTAACTTGAAACATAATACAGTTTAGATTGAATTTCACTTAGTCAATAACTGTCGGAGAATGCTTTAAGAACTATGCTTTTAGCTCTATAACAAAAGTGTACAAGCAAAGGCCTGGTTAGCATAACTAGGCCTTACTCCATCTTAAGTATGAAACTGCAAAATCATAGCTTGTCAGCAAAGAAGTTTTCCCACAATTAAGTCGTCCTTAAAGGCTAAACTTAGAAAATAACAAACTGTGTGAAGATAAGAGAAATATGCTTGACCTTGCACCTGTGAAGATAGAATAAAATGAAGTACTGCTAAACCTAGTCACTAATGAGTATAACCAAGTAGCTATATGTAAGAGTAAAAACACATCATTAAAAAGTAGATAAGTTCTGTATTAAGTCATTTCTAGCCTTGTATGCATATTCATGTAGTTAATTGCATATTCATGTAATGGGGTTCTATAAGCATGTGTTAAACCTTGAATAAATGGCAAACTAATATCAATCACATTGGTTGTGAAGTTTTCCCCTCGCCAACCGCAAATAACAGCAAAATAACTCATTGCAAGCTCAAGCTTTCCACACAGATTTTCAAGGAATCTTCAAGATTAATTCAAGGCTTGTTCTGCTATTAAGAAATAAAAGCTAGTACTAACATAAATTTGTACAAATATTCCTATAACAGAATTTGAGAAGGCTTACAGCTTCACACCTGCCAATGTCTAGAGTCACATGACTTAATTAAAAGATATCTCAATTTTTACCAACAGCAAATTTGGCCAGCTGATCCTATTCACTGTGCTAAAGCCAGCTGAAGGTTGAAGGTTTCATATTGCTGCTGGCTACGTATTTCCATCAGCTGAATCTTATCATGATGGTCACACTCTTTTTGTGCTTTGACCTCTGAAAAATATTGCACTGGAAGAGGGTGGATAATCAATCCTCTCCAGAGACATTTACTGAAGCAGCTTCAAAACCTTTCCTTATCTTTATAAATTAAAATAATAATTTGAATTATACTTTGAATGTTTTCAGTAATTTTATCCTTTTAGCCAGATTTGACAGGTAAATTCTAGGTGTATTCTGGCTGATAAAATGCTGTTCAGATTCCACTTGCTTGTGCCAGCAAAATGTCTTATCAACCTCAGGGTAAAATGATTCCAAAAGGAGAATACTTATTGTTTCTCTTGCTGTTGTTGCTTTTTGTGCTGCTGTTGAAGGCTGTACTTTCAAACTACCTAACATTGCTTTTCATTGCTAGGCAGCCACATGGAAAGGCTGTCTTGGCATTGCATTGAATTAACTTAATCTTTATTTAGTTTATTTAATCTCTTTCTTCATTTTGCGAGCTTTATTTCCTCATCTCATTGGGTAATAATGCCACTTAGTAGAAGCAGGACTGAATCTTTATCATCACTTCTTCTAAATGTCCTCTGCTGGATGTCCTGAACTTTATTTTGAGAAGAAATATTCTAGAAGGATGTTTGGTTTTGCTAAAGAAATGAGAATTCATTAAAAGGGGAAAACAAAGGGTGCAAGAGTTTATGATGGAATTTGTTTGAGACAGCACTAGCAAAAACAACGGGAGCTCAGTCTATAGGTTCCTTAAGCCTGAAAATTTCCTAATAGAGTAACACTGATACCAAAATTTGCCTTAAGATTTCATTAAAATTTAGTATAGCTGCATGGTTTCTCACACTTAGGATAGTGGAAAACTATTTTCTCATGGTCTGTTTAATGTTCTTTTTGGGGAAGAACATTGTAGCAAGGACATCCTGTTTGCAACATGAAAACGGAGGGAAATGACAAGATACAGGGTAGACAAAGCAAGACAGAAGGCCCAAAACACCCTGGTACAGAACATACAGACAAACCCATAAGCATCTCTTCTTATGTCTCCTAAAGCTTACATATTCTCTTTCCTTGTGAATTTTTGTTGTCTTATAGGACTATATTTCTTGCCTCACTCTTCCAAAGACCCTTTGCTAATGGGGCTGTACTCTTCATATTCTTTCTTCTAGATTTTGAGACTTCAGTCTCTTTATGCTCTCCTGCTCTCTTCCATGCCAACTCATTTTCCATGTGATATTGGTATTTCTTAAAAGCATCTCCGATTCTGTGTGTATGTGTGTACATGCTGTTGGTAGGTTTGGACAGAACGAGTAAAGAGAAACAAATTATGAAGGGAACTTTTTTATCTGAACAAAACATTTAAGTCTCATCAATTTATATCTTATCAATTTATGTTCAAAGAATGAAATACTCAAACAAAAAAAAATAAAAGAGCTAAATAAAAGGTTTCATTGATTCAATCTGGCACTTTCCTTCATTATAAATAAATTGTAATTTTTAGGATAATGTTATTTTACACCAATATGGCTACACATCTTAAAGATACAGCTTAGGAAAACCATTAAGAATTATATATACAGTTACAGATAACAGAAATAATACAAATTAGATTTAGTTACACATACTCCAGCAAAACCAAAGATTGATTATAAGCTTTTATTTGAATGGAAGGAAAAAAAAAATCCATCTTCAAATTAAAATGGTCATGTAGGCAAGAAAAAGAATAATGCAACAAATGGCTCTTGCTAGCATGACCTAAATCGTGGAGATGGAAAATATGAACACTACAATGGAAAAAATAATCTGGTCTTCTATGTTTGTCAAAAATATTATAGAACAGAAGTATTTATTAAGTCGACGATGAAACAAAATCTGATCTGAATCTTCCACACTGCCCCCAAACTATATCAAGACCATCTAGAGAATTAGCCTGTCTTCCCCTTCTACATTTGTCTACCCAAAAATAAACAAATGAAATAAATAAATGCATTTTTATAACTAATTTAAAAGGTAGTGAAGGATAGAAAGTATTTTTCAGGTTTTTTTTTCCTTAATCCCTCATGTCTTCTGTGCTCTAAAGATTTGCTTTGCAGGGTCCTGTTCCACTGTGGATAAAAAACGTGAATGAATAGCACAACCAGCAGAGAGAGAAGGTTATTATACCAGTAAATGAAGAAACAGCACAAAGCATAAAAACACCTTTCAAACAGATTTCTCTTCCTCTAGAGAGGCAATACAGCAGGGTTGTTTGGCTTAGAGGATATGCATATGCTCAAACATAAAAGGCAAGTGGCTTTAGTAATGAAAACTCCCACAAAAAGAAAGAGGATCAAATATCACATGTACCCTCTAAGGAGCTTGCAAAGATAGCAGTGCTACAACATGTGTAGCTGTCTTCAAACTCGTAGTTTCAGGTATGTATCCTTCAAGACATAATAACATCAAATAACAAATTGTGGCTATTTCATTAGTTTCTAATAAAATGGGAGGAGAAGATGCTGGCAGGAAGAAGGAGAATGACTGGCTGTTGAAGCCAGGTGTAAAGCAGAGGGTTACCTACAAGACAACTGTGGTTATTGAGGCTTTTACTTAAGAGGTACAAGAGCAGGCTTTTGTTCCTTTCACTCTAAGCTGAAATACTAATAGAGCAAAGCTGTAAGGAAAAAAGCCACATGTAGATGATATTTTAATGTAAATGCTAATGTTAACAGCTTATTTTATTTTTTGGTGGTTTTTCCAATTGCTATGATTTTCATCAAACTATTTATTCTATTACCCTTAACTCCTGTCTTACCATATTGCTGAATGACCACACAGAAAATAGGGTATTCTTAGTAGTGAGAATTCTTCCAGCTGCTTTACTGAAACAGTTTGAGAGAGCACATCTTCCTGCCATGTTGGTCTGGGTTATTCATGGCATCCTGAGGTATGCAAGGACACCATGCAGCCACAGAGGAAAAAAAAAGACCTTTGCTGTTCCTAGGTGCTGGGGCTGAACCACAGAAAAAAAAAAAAATAGAATATTCTGAGCTGAAAGGGACCCATAAGAATCATCGAAGTCCACTCCTGGTGCATCGCTCCTCAGATTTACCTTACAGTTTTGCAATGTTTCAAGTACCCTCCTTTCTTTTGTAGAAATATTCTGTAAGCAGAAATATTTCTCTTTCTTGTTGATTCTGGGACTTTTATGTGCCAGATTAGTCTTTTTCAAGTCCTTTACATCTATTCTAGATTTTATGTTCTGAATGAAAGCAGAGGGAGGATATGCATCTCTTACTGAGTGTGCTGAAAATCCAGCATGCAGGAATATTCTGTATTTTTAAAGCTGGAAACACTTCACCTATGACGATACCATTGTAGGAAGTTCCTGCAAATGTATTGAAACAGTTTACAGGGATAAGAATATTTTTATTTTTAGAGGGAATCTCAGATGAAGTAACATATGTCTTACTGGCAACAAGGGGAAGTAAAAAAACACTCTGACTGGGAAATAAGTAGAGGGAGAAAAACAGCTATCAGTTTATGGTTAGTTAATAGTACAGAATATGATGCCAATATAGAGCAAAAGAATAAATTGTTACAAGGGTTTTTGGGAGCACTACAAGTATGCATTATGAAGAGACAACTGTGAAGTTCTTTAAAGACTTTTTTGATTTTGAGAAAACCTGCCATGCATTTATCTGGGCTAATTTCTGGATCAGAAACTAGATAACAGTACTTTGAGGTAAGCTGGGGTAGATTTTTCTGCCATTGCTAACATTCTGTCTATGTCTGAGTTTAAACAGCCTTTAGGCATTTAAGGAGTGACATTTGCTGGCTAAAAATCAATTCTCATAAAGATCTCCTTGGCTTATGTACTAGAATCCGTACTTTGAAGCTCAGAGGAATTACTGAGAAGTTAAATGGGGGAACAGGGAAAAAGGGACCATAGAAGAAGCTCAGAAGTTCAGCAGGGAAATAGCTTCTTTTCCCCCTCCACTCTACGTTACTGGACTGCAAGAGAAATAATGAAACCAAAGGAGACTTTGAGAGGAAGCTTATGATAAAGCAAGGTGTATGACTTTGGTCCTTTGAGAGCCAATTTAGGTGCATCTTCAAGCTAAATCTTTGTGACATTTTATTTACTGAATGCTGCTCACCAATTGTCTGATAAGAAAGTAAACCAAAGCCCCTCTTCTGGTGATTCTGAGGGTGATGGTCACGCCTGTCTCTCTTTAGACAGTATTACAAAAAGAAAGTGGTGAAGCAGCAGGTGAAAGAGTTGAAATAGTGCAGCTGAGCCCAAATCCTGCAGGTGCAGGTTCAAGGACAGGCCCTGTCCCCATTCCCAGGAGTTTCTTGTCAGTAGACCAAGCCCTTAATTCACCATGAGGCCAGATAACATCAGCTTTGCGAAGGTAAAGAGATACATAGAAAGCAGGATTGAATTTGGTGCTGAAGTTTGCTGTCTCCCGTGTGATAAGGATTCATCATTTTCCATTAAAAAAAAAAACACAACCCTCTTGAATCCACTTGCAGTTTCATGTATCACAGTCATCAGTAGAAGAAAGGTCACTGGTCTAATTCTTCATTCAGGCACAGGGTATATTAAAATGAAAGAGGTAATGCAAGACATTGTATAGGATAATTAAGATAAAACTATGTTCATATATTCTCCTATGGGTGAAATTACTCTGCCTGCACTTCCACTTTAAGAAATTACAGTGGTCATTGTTCCCATGGTTACTGGGAGGCAGCATTTACAGAGAGAGTGGATTTCTATAAAAGGAGTAAAAAAAATCACTGCAACTGGAATTGTCTGCTGTGTTAAAAGTCAGTTTGCAGACCAATTTTTAAAGGCTAAGGGGATGCTGAAGATTTTGTATCTAATTAGGTACAATGTGACTTATTAAATATTTGAGATGAGTAATACAGTATAATTAATTTTGTCAGCTTTTATTGGTTTGCCTCTTCTCCCCTGCCCTCCGCCCAAAGGTTTGAGATTTAGAATGTCAAAAAACATCAAGATTTTAGAACAGCAAAGGACTGACTGATCTTAAATGTGACCAAAAGAGAATAGCTAAAAATAAAACTCACTGCATGTTCTTGCCTGTAATACTACCATCTGATCCACATCTGAGTTGCACTTGGAAATACTGAACTCTTAAAACTCACATTCATTGACCATGTGTTAATAGCAGCCTATATGATACGTTTTTTTCTTATTCTCCCCCATATGAACTATTCCAAATTTCTTACAGGTTGTATTGGGAAAATATTTGCCCTTCCTTTGAAAACATAAAATAAAATAATCTTCAATGTTAATTCTAGTGATTTAAGGGAGGACAAGCTAAAAAGCTGTAAAATGTTTTACCTGTCTGAGCAAGATGTTTTTTCAAGCTGATACAATTTGTTTCAGAGAGCCAGGTCAGAAACAGTTCACAAAATTTTCAACTCTTTTTGACAGTTTCAAAAATAACTCAAATAAACATGAAAAGATCTTGTTTATTTGACTGAAATCTCTTGCTCTGCCCTCATGACACTTCTGTTTCAAAAATGGTTACAATGATAAAAGAATGCCTTTATTATTGTTTTGGAGTAAAAATACCCCAAGAGTCAAATTGGAGCAAATTTTTTGTACTTTCTGTGCAGAGGGTCACAGATAAAAAGCATCTTCATAAAGTTTGGTTCTCATTAAACAATATAAAGCACAAAGAATATTGTCTATTTGACTATGTTTCATATTTATAACTTCTAGAGCTTCAATTTTTATTTTAGAAGTATATTCAGGTTTGATTTAGGGAAAAAAAAATCTACACAATAGATAAAAAGGTATCTTTTTATATTCAAATTTCTTCTTCATGTTACCTCTTTCTATAGGATTTTCCATTCTGTTTTTTATCCCCACTGGATTATTTCTTTTTTATTCTCTATTCACTAGCCTATCAGAGGAAAATAATGAAATAAAGACAGTCAAATCACTCCTCAATAATCTGAAAAGCCAAAATATTAACATTCAAGACAAAAAGTTGAAATTATGATATGTCTTATAGCTCTAAATGGCTGATGATCTCAACATTCATTTTTTGGCCCAACTGGCAGACCTATTATTAGCTGAACACATCGCTTGTCCCTGAATGTCCAAGGCTGACTGCTTTTGGAGAGTGCAGTGATTTAATTTTGTTTTAGCTGACACTACACCACCACCTTATTCATTCTGAGTTGTTGTGTTTGGTTCATATGTGAGTTTACATTATCATTCAAAACAGGCACCTGGGTGATATTTACTGTAAATATTGATCATGGACACCCAGTACAATGTTTAAATGATGATGTACCAAATCTCATTTCTAAGTAATGCATTCTCATAAAATGTGAATGTCAGAGCACAGCAGCACTCGTCTGTACAACAAAGCTCACTCCCCAGGCTCTCACAGCTGACAAGAAAAAAAAAGAAATAAACAGTCTGTGAAGAGCCGACTAACTTATGCAAATGCAGTAATTATACCTTGGGAATTCAAAGAAATTCACTTGAATTCTCTTATGAACTTCCCAACTCTTTTCTTTTGGTCTGAAGGATCTGCAAATCTCTATGTTTTGGAAAATGTCTTAGGGCATGTCTGGCAGGAAAATATTGCCTACTAACAAACAGGCAGGATCATTTCTGCTTTGGAGAACTCTGAATTAGTCAGTGGGACAGGTTCTATCATCTTTCTTATATTTCCTTTAGACCCTTCAGAAGACAGTTGCTGCTGCATAGGACTTTTAAGAACTCCAACATGATAAGAAATAGATACTGCCACCACTACTTGCTTTAACTGTCTCTTCCTTCTTACAGCAAATTAATGGATTAACTCTTTAATGAGTGTAAACTGGAACAGTTTCACTGGTTTCAGTGAAAAAGTATAGATGCATAACAATTGCAGGTATGTCCTAGAGAGGAAACTTGAAGAATAAAGTATTCCAGAATACATAGCAGACAAAATCTCTTTCTACGTTAATGACTTAGGAATGTCATGTGATTAGAGGAAACTCTAGTGACTTAGAATCTTTCTTGTTAGAAACATTTGAAGAAAATAGGAAAGGGAATCATAAAGATTTAAAATGTGTATCATGTATAGCAATTATTCTATAGTAATAAGAATACCAGTATAGGTGAAATTTCACGCTTAATAGAATCATAGAACAAGCTGAGTTGAAAGGGACCCATAAGGATCATAAAGTCCAAATCCTAGCATTGCACAGAACACCCCAAGAGGCACACTATGTGACTGAGAGCATTGTCCGAATGCTTCTTGAAATCTGTCAGGCTTGGTGCTGTGACCATTTCCCTGGAGAGCCTGTTCCAGTGTCTAAACACACTCTGGGTGAAAAACCTTCTCCTGATACCCAGCCTAACCCTCCCTCAACACACCTTCATGCCATTTCCTCAAGTTCTGTCACTGGTCACCTGAGGGAAAAGTGTCTGCCCCACCAGTTACTTTTATGAGGATGTTGACGAGCATAATAAGATGAGCTCTCCTCTCAGTCTCCTCTTCTCCAGGCTGAACAGACCAAGTGACCTCAGCCATTCCTCATAGGA
>VYZS01061225.1:10288-22962 GCA_013400695.1 Neodrepanis coruscans
ATCACTATTGGCAGACACCTCTTACGCTATTACCATTGGTTAATAAACTTATGAGCACACTTCTACAGATTTTAATTGGTTTCATTTCTTTACAACGATGCAGATTTTCATTGGTCCCATAACTTGTGGGCCTTGCAGGCTTGTTTTCTTCTTTGTTTAAGTTTCTCTTGCTTATGCCAAGGTCAGTTATCTTCTCTCACATACCTTTCCCTTGAGAAAATCAGGTCAAACTGACCCAAAACATGTTATCACCTAATTCTCCCATGAGAAAGCCAGGCTGTGTGAAATGCTTTTCTCATGAGAAGAATAGGCCGCAGTGGATACTCTTTTTTACCAAAATGCTGGGTTGTGCAAATATCCATTATTTTCTAAAAATCTTCCAGCAGTAATTCTTTTAAGAATACAGCTAAACAACTAAATAAAAGCCTTAGATAAATTCTCTACCATTACAAACAAGCCCTTTAAGTCAGTGTAGGCGAAAATGTAGTTGGAGGAGCAGTGGCGATTTAATTCTTGAAAAGTACTAACTTGCAAAATCCTAACAATGTTAGGACCAGCTATTCAATTTCTTTTGTTGCCTAGATTTTCTGTTGTACACTTAATATTAAATATATTAAATTGCAGAATGACTCTTAATTCTATCACTGAAAGAAGCTTCTGTCACCTCTACTAGTAATTTTCAAAAAGCTTATTAGTAACATACATTGTAAGCTTTGCTATTTATAGTGAGTTTGCATTCCCTGCGTGTTCACAGTATTAGACTTGACATTATTAGGTTTATGGATGGATTTGATGATTTTAAAGGTCTTCTCCAACCTAAATGATCTATGATTCTATGATTCTGTTTACATATTGGGTTAAGAATGAAATTTCATCACTATATGAACGTAAATATTTTTCTGTGATTACCTATTTCATGTGCTGATAGTGCATGTTTGTCAGCTATGGAATATATACAAGAAAAATTTATTTCTTGAATTTGAATTCATAATGTCTAGGATGAAGTAAAATGCGGCACTACTGAACTGATAACTATCATTCAGACCCTTTAGTATTGTGTCACACAAATTAATTTACTGTCATTATTCACAGGTCCAATTCTTTTGCTATTATATATATTATATTTCAAAATATTAATAAAAGTGCACTCATATTCTGGAAATGGTACTGCGGTTCCATAATCTGAGCAATTAGTTTTCTGATAGACATAAACATTTTCTTTTGTCTTGTGGTTCACAACATTCTGAAAGAGTATAATCACATCTTGCATTAAAGGCCCAAAGACATTTTTCTTATCAATTAATATTTCCAGAGGCTCTTATCTAGTCTTGAGGCTTGAAGGGACTGGCTGACCTATCCAACATATCACATTTTCTTAGCCTCCAGAAAATGTGTTTGCACTGACTGCCTGTTGGGAATGACTCTTGTCCTGACATCGAACACATTGTCCTAGAGGACTGGCTGTTAAACTGCAACTTGGTAATGATCACAACTATTCCAAGAACCAAACTAAGTTTAACAGTATAGAATCTCAATGTCTTTTTCTCACTTCCAAAATTGATAATATAAGGTGATACTTGATTATCACTATAGACATGGCCATTATATCTTACACAGATACACTGCCTGGGCTTCATGAGTATGCCTTTTTATACAGTTTTCCCTGCCCCAGGGGCTGTTTCTCGATTTCTATTCACATTCGTTATCATGCACAGTTTGTTCTTCTAGACCATTCTGGAAATGAGTCAGAGGGCTTAAGTGATCTTTGGTGATCTCGATCCCCTGCTACTGGGTCTCTTCTGGCTCAACAGCCTACAGTTCCTGCTGTGCTGTGTTATGCTCTTCTCCAGGAGCCCACACAAGGACACTTGTTCTAGGAAAGTGCTGTCTTACCTCTGCAGCCACAGCTTTTTCACAGCATGCTCTTACCAACAGTCCTTGATTGTCTCCATAGATATCCGGCTGTTGATGTCTGAGACATACAGTAGCCCCTTATCTTCTAGGCTTCTACAGTAGGACATGATAAGGAGACTAGACCACCTCCCCTATGAAGACAGGCTGAGAAGGTTGAGGCTGTTCAGCCTAGAAAATAAAGTTATGTGGAGACCTCATAATGATATTTCAGTATGTGAAAGGGGCCTATAAGGAAGATGGATTCTTCTTCAGGAACTGTAGTGATAAGTCAAGGAGTAATAGGTTCAAACTGAAAGAGAGTAGGGTTAGATTAGACGTTAGTAAGATATTCTTTACTGTGAGGGTGGTGAGACACTAAAACAAGTCACCCAATGCCCCAACCCTGTCAGTGTTCAAGGTCAGGTGGGAAAGGACTTTGAGCAATCTGCTCTAGTGNTTGGAAGGGGCTTTGAGCAATCTGCTCTAGTGGGAGGTGTCCCTTCCCATGGCAAAGGGGGATCTGGAGGATCTTTAAGGTACCTTCCAATCAAAACCATGCTATGATTCTATAACATCTAGGAGAGTCTGTAATATTCTGAGTTAGAGGTTACATTTGTATTTGGTTAATTTGGAACATTATTTATATTTAAAAGTTTTAAAGTTTGTCCACCAAACTTTTGTAAAAGCCTTTTGGTTTGTGATCTACTGATTGGCAGACAGAGAAAGCAGTATCACACTTTCTCTAAGAGAATTTCTTCCAATTTAGTGAGAAAACAAGTGTTTCGGCAAAAGGTTTTATGGGAATAACATACAACCAAGGAAAAACATTACCCAAAAGCCTTTCCAAATGCCAGCTCCATACAATTCAGTGAAACACTATACACTGGTTTTAAGTTACCCACAAGAGAAAGACAAGAGGAAGAAAAGAGTAAAGGAGAAAAGGGGAAAAAAAGGGCTAAGAAAAAAAGAAAACAAAGAGGGAAAGAGAAATGAGAGAAAAATAGTTACCTCCAAGAATTACACATTGTCAGGTCTTGAGAGAGAAGGTTGAACCTTCTAAAAATGGAGGTCTTATGCAGCTGCTTAAATATGGTTTTTCTACAGTGGCTACTCCTCCAAGCAGGACATCTGGTCTACTGACCAGTCAATGCCCGCCCAGCCACAGTGAGACATGCTGCAGCCAACCAAGAGCTCCAGGGCTGTGGTAGGGGCTGGCTGGAAGATGGGCCTTCTTTGCTTGACAGGCAACCACATGGTTTTTGAGCCATGTGCTTCTCCATGGACTCATTCATCTTGGCTGCAAACCATGTGCTTTGTGCAAAGGCCCGGTCAGAGCAGCAGCAGCAGGCCCAGCCATGCGCTTTCCAGCAGCAGGCATAGCCCTTTTCCCACACATGCACATATAAGCATACACACACATTAGCTGGTTTGTTCTTACCCAGATGATTTATGAAGTGAGATTCAAATCCAGGACCTCGGTGTCCACTTATCTTGTTCTTTCTTTCTATTCTGAATTAAAGTCACAATGAGCTGTAACAGTCAAGCAATTCTTGACTAATGTAACTCCTTAAGAATGAACAAATCAGGCTAATACTTTCTCTAATATAGTATTGAAGCCAATTCAATGGAACTAAATTATCTGGAGTTGGCAAAGATCAATATTCAAGATTTATGCTAGTTTTAAGGCCAATTGTCCTTAATTATGCTCTAATTAGGGATCAAATCTGTTGAACACAATAGAGTTTAACTCCCTGAATATGTTAGGTAATTTGTTTTGTTTTAGTTCACCTTTAGTTCACAGATTTGTCTATATTTTAAAGCAGTGTGGAGAGAAAAGAGAGGATTTTTAAGGAAAGCAGTGAAGTTACCTGAAATTGTTATCTGATATTCATGCTATACTTCATTTGGGAATTTTACTACAGACTAGCCTTACACATATAGACCACTGATCCACTAGTCGATGGAGTACCCTAGGTACATTCTTAATGTGAAGAAAGATAATGCAGGTACCCCCAAAACACCAGGCAGTAAAAGTATTTATGAAAATTTATTTTCTTAAGGCAAGAAAACTAAACATAACAACATGTACATCAGGCATGAAAGAATGCAATGCTTTTCCCCTCTGGGCCTTCTTAGTGCCTTGCCTAGTCACCCCTCATGGCGTCTCCAAGATTTTCTGTGAAAAAGTTATCTTTTCAGGAAGTTAAATTCTCTTCAAGGCAGGAAGTAGAAACATCCAAGCTGACTCTGGAAAAAATGCCTCTTTCAGGCAGGAAAGACTTCAAAGAGAAATGAGCCCTAACTCCTTGTAATTCTTGCAGAATTTCTTGCAGAAAATTATTTTCTACACTTACATCTGAAGTGTTCCTTTCAGGTTTGTTTCATTTGAATATTCACTTGTTTTGAGATTACTGCATTATTTGAACTAAAGTATGCTAAGAGGGAATGTTTTTGAGTTATGTTTAGAAGTATATTTTTAACCTTAATGAAAAGTTTACTGTAAATGCTTCTATGAAATAGCTGTTATAGGAACTCAAAAACCTTAAAGAAATGGAAACAAAGTGATAAAAAATTTTAGTCAACAATTTAGAGGACTGGGTAATCACTGACCTCATGAAGTTATGTAAGGAAATGTGCTGTATTCTGCAACTGAGATGGAGCTAGTCTGGATGTTCTCACAGACTTGTAGGCAGTTGTGTGTGATCCCTTAAAAAAGGAATCTTCAATTTGGCAACGTTGGATATCGGGACCCTTTGTGACCCAACTGCCCAAAAGATATATAGAACTTGTGTGCATAGTGCTAGTGACAGAGGATCCAAGAAAGACAAACTATGAACAAGGGCAAAATGGAGAAGCTGCAGAAACTTTATTGCAAGTTCATCCACTTTTATAGTGCAAAGATTGTTTTGGTTAATACAGCCAATAGGAGAAAAATAGAGACCATATGTCATTGTTTTAGAGCTGCAAGAAAGTCATGAGATGTTGCCCACATTCCTTAGACATTGCATCACAGTCTGGACATCCTCTGTTAATAATTTAATAAGGCTACACAAACTGAGGAATGAGATGCTGGAGAGCAGTACTGTACAAAGTGACCTGGAGGTTCTGGTCTATGGCAAGTTCAATATGAGTTAGCAGTGACCTAGCAGCCAGGAGGGCCTGGGATGCATCAGGCACATCACCAGGTGGTCAAGGGAGGTGATTGTCTTGCTCTGCTCTGCACCAGTGTGACCTCACCTTGAATATGGTGTGCAGTTTTGGGCACCGCAATACAGGAAAGATAATAAGCACCAAGAAAATATCCAAAGGAGGACAACAAAGAAGATGAAGGGCCTTGAGGGGAAGCTATATGGGAAGCAGCTGAGGTCACTTGGTCTCTTCAGCCTGAAGTAGAGGAGACTGAGCTCAGTCCTCATTGCAGTTTACAACCTCCTGGTATAGTTCTAAATTTCTATTTAATTTTGTTTTTCACACCACTGTCCATCCCAGGCTAAAAAGTGGCGGAAAAGGGGAGCTGCCAATGCTGCAGCCCTGCCACTGGCTGGGGTGTGGTGCTGGGGCCAGTCCCACGCATAGCCTTGACCACCCCTGCGTGGGATCATGGGCTGGCCCAGAAGCTCACACCAACGAAGGAAGTTCCCAAGAAAACTAACATCACAGGAATTGCAGAATACAGAAAGCCTGGCAGAGAGATTCTGTGCTCTCTTTTAGCTGCCTGGAGAGCAGACCTATGGGGACCTCACTTGTACTCTATTCCTGTCCCTGCCGCTGCTTCTCTGCCACTCTGAGAGAAACAGAAGAACCACTCCGCTGCTTTGCTGTGGCCCCTCCAGCATCACACTGCCGGGCTGTGGGGTTGTCCCTGGATTCATCTTTTCTGCCTCTGCACACTCGTGCCCCACCCTTTCTGCCATGTGGCCCCGCATGCAGGTCTGCCACCTGGTTGTCATCCCCTGTTATATTACAGCTTCCCCAAGATGGTCCCTTCTCGTACCCAATACCAAACCAGCGTGTGCTGCTGTCCAATATCACAGTGCCACTCCCACGCTGTGCAATACCTTCTTCCCGGTGTATTGCCACTGAGCTGGGGACAGGGATCTATTTGGGGTCTGAGTGGTGCCTATGGGGGGTTGGGGAGGCTCTGCTGTCAGACACAGGGTTAACATGAGAAGAGTCAATGTAAGCACCGGACAGGAACATCAGATAAGGAGGCAGAGAGAGCGGGACCTAGACATCACAACAGCCTGCTGGAATAACATCTCAAGGTCTCCTCGAGCGGAACATGTTTCCCTGCAGTGGGGCAATGGTTGGCAGCAGCTCAGCCTCCCCAGTGGGAGGGGGTTCTGAGTCCTAGGATGGGGTGGAGAATGGGAAGGGCCTGGAATGGGGAGGCCAATCAGCAGTGAGTGACACCTGCCACTCAGGAGGGGTATATAGACCTGGGTGGATCACGTGTTCGGGGAGCGGGTCTTTGGAATGGGTATGTAACCTGCTCCCTGCGCAGAATAAACACACTATAATCATAACAAGGCTTTGTTATGATTTCGGTTACCGCACATCACCACCATGGTTGGAGCTCACCCCAGAACATCTGGGCCGATACCATCTTCAGAGAAGCTTCTCTTCCCCCCTCTGCTCTGGGGAATGGTGAGAGGATCCCTGCAGGAGGGTCCTGGATCAAATCTGCCATTATTGTGGCCGCCATTGTGGTCACAATGCCCTCACTGGGCTCTCAGCTGCGCTTTTGTGTCCCAGTGCAGGCGAGCACTCCCTGCCGGCCAGGGTTATAACTGCCCCAAATGGGAGCCATGTTCCCTGAGTGCAAATTACTGTTGTTCTCCAGTTGTTTCTTTGTGTTCTGTGTTTTGTCACACACACACATATATATTCATATTTATAATATAGATATATAATAAAGAGCTGTTTTTTCTTTTTCTATATTTTACTGAGAGTCCCTCAATTTCAAATTTAAATAGTCAATTAGTGGGAGGAATTTCTGCCCCACCCTTTGCAATACATTGTCTTAAAAACAAGACACTTCCTTGTGAGGTGCAGACATTGATCTCTTCTCTGTGTTGACCAGTGACAGGATCCAAGACAACAGCTGCAAGTTGTATCAGGGGAGGTTTACACTGGATATTAGAAAAAGATTCTTCACCCAGATGGTGTTTGGGCACTGGAACACGTTCTCCAGGGAAGTGGTCACAGCATCAATCCTGACAGAGCTCATGAAGCCTTTGGATGATAGTCTCAGGCACATGGGGTGACTCTTGGGGATAGTCATGTGCAGGGCTAAGGGTTGGAGTTGATGATCCTTGCAGGTCCCTTCCAACTCAGCTTATTCTATGAGTCTGTGATTTTAATTTCATATACATTAAGAAAACAGAGTAAACTTTTCTTTTGCATTTTTTAAACTGTATTTCATGCATAGATTTTTATTTTTTTCTTTCACTCTATAACTTTGTTCCATCAGTATTTTAATACTAAATAATCTCTTGGTATTTCTTTTCTATATTCTCCTAGGTTTTTTTTTCCTGTTGCTTTTATAAGGTTTTTGTTTATTTAATATTATTAATATAGTGTTCCCATAATAATTTTTTTGGATGCGTGATGACTAATAATGATTTTTGTGAGGAGTAACAGCTATTAAAATGCTACCAATCACTTATCTTAAGTTCAGATTTATCCCATACAAATATTGTGAAGTAGAACATTTTCTTTACCAGTAGAAATCAAATCTGTATATGACACCAGTACAATTCATAGTTACATGAATGAAGGGCAAAATATAAGTGGGCACGAACTCTTTCATTAGACATTCAATAGCTTTTTTTTTTTTTTGAAGGATCTAAAAAGAAAAATAACCTTTATAGAAGTCTATTTTAGTATCAACTGAGAAAATCTCATTATGAAATAAGTATGAAAAGATGGGCTGCTGAATGCGGGATTTCTAAATATGCAGCAATATAGAGCATAGACTTTTATACCTGATAATAATGACAAATGTAATAGCAGCTATAATGAATATAATAGTTCAATACTGCTACCTTAAAAGAAAAAAAAATGCTAAATGATCCAAACTACATATTTGATAAACCATTATCTAATAGTATCATTGAACATAGTGAGATTCTGAAGATGATAGAATGGTCTCAGAAAGAAAGACAGTGAGTATCCAGCAACAAGGCTATTAGTTTTCTTACAGATCCATGTCCTTTCTTTCTTTCTATGAAGAGTTTAGTCCCAGGGGTGGATATATGGAGACAGAGAGAGAAAATTAAAAATAGCATATTTGCCTGGCTCTGGAGCTATGTGCTTAGAGTACTGAAACTCTTTGAAGGCAGAACTGGTATTCAGGAATTAAATTAAAATAAAAACTATTCTGGGAGAAGGACCAAAGTCTAGTTTCTACTCCTTCTGAGTTTAATATTCTAAACCTCAAGTCTTCTATTATTACTACTAGTTAGTCATACTCCATAATTTTTTGATATCTTCAAAGGCTTAAACACTGCTGCACAAAGGTCATTGGATAGGATCACATTCTCAGCAATTTACTAATAAGACAGCTATATTTGAGATGTTTTCATCCCAATTTAGGTGACAATAGGAGAGACTGAATGCCACCGTTTGATATTATCTTATCATTTTCAACAGCTCATTGAGTCTTAATATTTTTCAATTAAATGTTTCCTTAAACAGTATCTTTTCAGTTCCACTTTGATTTTTCAGCATACTCCAAAGTGTGATCCAAAATGCTCACGAAGTACATGGGGGAAGAGAAGGACTTTTGAAGAAATCATATCGTTAAATATATAAATAAATATATATAAATATATAAATAAATAGTCCAAGTGCACTTTAGAGATAGACCAGGTGCATGTAGGTGTAGAAAAACATGTATTCATGGGTGATTCCACATGCTGTGTAAAAACAAGAGCAATGTGAACAAATTTCAAACTATAAATGCTATTGTATATTTTTCTTAAATGGTTTCCCTTTTAGGGTAGACTGTATTCTTTAGAATAATTTTCTCATTTGTAATTGTCAGTTTACAGGTTACTATCTTAAAGTGTAAGATACATATCTTAAAGTGTCAGATAAGTATAATGAGGGAGGAAAAAGACTAAAAGTGAGGAAAAACATTATATTTAAGAGAAAATAAGCTTTTACTAATGCAAAGCTATTGAAAATTTCTGAAGTATTATACATATTGTGATTTCATAATTTTCAGTATGTCTCCAAGAAAAAACTTCATAATCTTATTTTGCTTTTCTTTCTGTGATTACTCATCTCCAAGCAGTAAAAATTGCTAGACAAATTCAAAGGAAAAAAAAGCTGTGGAAGACTCTAGTCGGTTGCCTTTGACTATGATATGTAAAAACCTCAGTCATTTGGTTAGGATCTTTGGTCTTCAGATATGTACTTTGAAAACTAAGGATTTAGTGAAGTGTTTTGTTGTGTGTATATGTACAGAAAAGGGATAAGGATTCCTTGCATATTTTCTTCAAAATGCCAAAATTCTCAGGCCTACCTCTTCAGAATATCCACTTTTATCATAAAATGATAAATCATTATAAAGAAAATATTTATGGTTAAAGCTCATAACTAGGACTTAGATATTCTGGTTTAATTTCTAGTTTTCACACAGATGATTTAACTTGATTGACATTAGTTTTTGTGAACAGAGTGGGGGGATATAGAAAGTATGTTTTTGAACTCTTTCTCTTCTGCTAGTACAATGAAATGTACTAAATAAAAGTCAAATCTTTAGCAGTAATAAAAATAAAAACAATCTGAATTTTGTTACAGTGTTATAGTTTTGATCAGTTAATTGGACCTAGTCTAGTTTCCCATTAGAGTAATTAAATATTGCCCTTGCTTTGTTGTACATTTTATAATTTTTTAATGAGGCTTTATTATTGAACTGTACTTGGTGTGAGAGCAGAAATATTTTTTTCTATCTGAATTCCTAGGCTGTCGTGGAAAATACATACGAATCTTAAGGAACAAGTGTTCTGAAGCTATTCTCAGTAATGAAGCAGGTGTGAAAGAGAACGTCCATTTGCCAGGTGAAATGATGACTACAAAATCAGCAGTTCACATGTTAGTTTTCTTTCTTCAACTCTGTGTTGTAAATGGGCAGGTAATATGTGAGAGGCAAATGACCGTTGAATGGCGAGTGGAACCAAAACCTGCCATAATCAAATGGACACCAAGGGGAAATATCTGCTCGGACTTTTACACTGAATGCTGGAATATGAATAAAAGTATCACTGGGGAAATCTCGGAAGAACAAAACCTCAGTATCCCTCAGATATGCCCTTTACAGCTTCAGTTAGGTGATAGTCTCTTCATCTCCTCTGAGCCATCTTTTCAGTCTTATGGAATGAATTTGGTAAATGTCTCCAAGGAAGAATTTATTAATTGTCCTAAAGCTGGTTTTCTCCAAGAACAGTTGATTTTTTTTTGCCAGATAAAAGGACTGCACCAAGTTGACCCTAACTGGCTAGGTGTTGGAACACATTATTTTGCAGAACTTCATAAGAGAGGCCCCCTACTGTGCAACATGGGCCTTCGTCTGAATGTAACTGTGAAGCAGCAATTTTGCCAACAGTCTCCAAATGCACCATTATGCTCTGGGCATGGAAAATGTCTAAGCCATGTTTGGGAAAAAACATATAATTGCCATTGTTTCTCACAGTATTCTGGAACATTCTGCCAAAAGTTTGATATATGCTCCACTAAACCTTGCCACAACAATGCCTCCTGCACTGAGAAATCAGAACTTTCTGGAGATTTTTACCAATGTACATGTCCTCCAAAATATTCAGGTATGTGTTTTCTCCTTTAGGAATAAATGTTACATAGATCATACATTTTCCTCAATGGATGACAAAACAGTGAGAAGATCATCAGCAAGGCTTTTGTGTAATTTGATTTTCTACTACTACACCTGACAGGCCATACCACTCAGTGGAAGTCACTGAGTCTCTTTTACATGTAGTCAGTTATACAAGACTGTGCAAACACTTGAAGACAGTTTGTACTTGCTGACATTTGTGTGTTGTAGAGAAAAAAAAGTTCTTGTCATGTTTCTTTCCCACATTAATAAATACTTGTGAACTTATAGAAGTGAGTTATTTTTTTGTTGTTGTTGTTCAGCAGTTCAAGTTCTTAGACCAAATAATATAAATCATTTGGAGTAAGCTCCCCAAAAAATTAGTTAACCAAACTGCTGAGAAAAGTAAATTTTTCTTGAACATTCATTCAACCTGCCCAAAAACCCCCTCCCTTTTTAGTTTTAGGCCATTTTAAAGTTACATTAGGGAAATTTTTAAAATCAAAATTTTAAATTGAAATGTCAAGCATGTAATTAGAAGAACAAGCAAAAGAAAATACTTTACATTTTCTTCCAGATTGTTCTGTGCTAGAAAGTTCCCTTCAAAGGGAATTTGTTAAATATACTGTTATAACCAAATTAAATATTTCTCACATGAAAAAAATTATCTAATTCTAACTAGGAAATACTACAGTACTTACTAAAAACTGAAACCGAATTTGAAGTTCAGATTGGACTATCAGAGAATTCAGCATGAGTAGACAAATTCTTACTTCATTTCATAGAAGTAGAAAAGAGGATTAAGGAAATTATGGGTATATTGTTCTTCTTTTCAGAACATAGGAGTTTGGTTATGCTTTAGAAATTACCAGAAATATTAATTCACATTCCATAATGGATTGTTGTAGCTCTCTTTATACTTGTGGAGAACAATTGTTGCACTGTTCCTTTGTTGGACTGAAATTCCCTGTTCTTGCAATAGTGATGCATGCTATGAAAAACAGATGATGTCATGAACAAGTGAGATTCATGGAAAGCAGAAATGAAGGTTATGGTGCATCAGGTTTGCATTAATTTATTTTTAATTGCTTTTCAAAGTGCAATTTGGTTACTAATGCATTTGCCAATAGAAGATTATGCAATTGAATAGAATGAGTCAATGTTATGCAACCAGTATTTTTATAATTATTCAAAGTGCAGTAATACAGTGAAAAACATTGATGCTGTGCAGGACAATATTTCTTTTATGATTTTTAGGGGCTGTGCAAAATACTTCGAAAATAATAATATAAAAAATTGTGTGATACTAATTCAACTTAAATTAATGGGGATATTCACAAGCAATTCTGTTAAAAACAATCATCATGCTTAATGTTATCAATTAACAATGCCTGAAATATTTTGTTAGCCTATAGAGGAAAGTTTTGAGTAATGTTGTAATTTTGTACTGACAGTACTGGTTCCATAAATAAGTTGTATGTAAAAAGAAGAATTGGATAATAAGCCATCATATACTATGGATGTGTCTAAAAAATGTAAGCGACTAAAAAGTGCCTCCCATAATACAAAACCTATTAGAAATTTGAAAAATTTTTGAACTGTCAGTAATGTCATAACAATAGTTCAAGTGGCAGGCATAATTATATGGAAGAAACAGGAAGCTGGATTCATGTAAAAAAAAATACAGTTGTAGCAGCATTTCTGCTTTTTAAGGTATATGTGAAATTGAAACTATATTGCAGGTGAGATTAAGCACAGTAGCTCATACAAAAGCAGATGAATATCTTTCCGCCTTGCTTTAGAATTTCAGTAATTTTGATGAAAACTAATGAACAACTTTAATACAAATATCTATCTGTCCATTCACCTATCTGTATTGTAGCTATAAATTTGACATTTAAAAAACTTCACAAACCCCCCTAAATATTTATTAAAATTTACT
>VYZS01061249.1:19401-38493 GCA_013400695.1 Neodrepanis coruscans
AATCAAGGAATCTACATCTATGTTTTTAATATTCAAAAGGGTAAGCAGAGTAATAAAAATTAAATACCCTGTGATTTTAAAGTAAAATCTTTGAACGTTTATAAACAGTTCAATTTCTTTAGGTCTTATGATAGATGTTTTCCCTATCATATTATGTAGCAGTTAGCATGAGTTAGGCATAACTGTTAACATAAGCCTATGAACCTAAATGATTTTTTGTTTTAGGATAAGTAGGTAAAGTGTAACCAATCTCTTGTCCCAAACAACAAGAAATGTCTTCAAGAAAACAGCTTAACTATGCATACAATCAGTTAGTCATCAGGAGTGTGAACATATCCAGAAGATGTTGCATGTTTCAGGTTTGGAACAAGATTGTAAGTGCCAAAAATGGCCACAGAAAACAACAGCACAATTTGAGCAGACTAATCAGCAATGAAGCATTTTCTGTTGAGTCCTAAAACTAAGGACACTTAGGGCATATTGCGGGTAATGCAGTGTACTTGAAATATTCAGGGAGGAACTCCACTACTATGCATCAGGATGCAAGACCACCTCTCCAATCCCCATGGAGATAGTTGGTAGATTACTTTGCAAGATGAACTTCAATCCTTCCATAAAAATCAAATGTTTTTATTTTCTTAAAATGGAAAATGTCTGATTCACCAGTGGTCTTCAAACACTTTATAAACTTTGAGGATAAATCATTAAGTATTTTAGTATTCAACAAAACATTCCGAGATTCATGACCTTAACTTTTTCTTAGGTCATTTTGAACTCTGCAGCAGAAGAGCATGCTCCTCTGACACAGCACTGTCCTCCAGCATTGTCCTGATGCCTCCCCTCAGGCTTCCTCAGTTAGAGGACTTGGTGCCACTCTTAGAACTCTCGCTTTCCTGGATAGGCACATAATACCAGCTACATCACAAGTAGCTCTCTAGTCACTTAGAGTTGGGGTAATCAGATTTCAGAAGAAATCGGCCATCTGTATAGATTTGCAAAAAAGGCAGAATCCTTGCAGTTCCCTGCAGAGAGCCCTAGTGGTGGCCTGTAGAGAAAAGTTCTGTAACCTCTGACAATCATCTCTTTTCCCATCAGGAGGAAATGGTCTTCCGAGTCTTCTTGGTAATGAAGACTGTGGGAAGGCCAAGGATCAAGATTACAGCTCTAACCACCTCTACCAGCCTGGAGTGAGAACTTCAGGCCTTGATACCTAAGCTGCCATGTCCTAAAGCAGGGACTTGACCTGTAGAACTTCAAGAAAGCACAGCTCTGCTTGTCTCCTAGGGAGAAAGCAGGCACCACTTAGGCCTTAGGTAGAATCAAAGGCTGCCAGAGCATGATCAAAAACAGCAAATACGTGAGTAGAAAGTAAGCTTCTTTTTAGGCACCCGCAGCATAGACAGAACCCTGTGAAAAGGGTTCCCATCTGACAGGGCAGTCAAGGGAGGTAATGCAGTCCGTTAATGCAAAGGTGTTAGAGGTGAGACAGAGTAAATGACAACCTCTTGCAAATCAGGACATTAGTATTCATTTAAGAAAAAACAAGATCAGAGCTCTTACCCTACTTGGTTGCTTCACATACTCGCTCTCATGTCCCTTTTCCCCCAAGTTATATTCACCAGGTCCTGACTTCCCTTTTTAGTAGGGAGACTGCTGCTCTGGCCAAGACAGGCAAAAAGCTACTGGGGTCACTAATTATTGGGGTAATTAGTTATCTATCAACATCATTAACTGTCTATCGGCAATGGGTGAATGAGATACACACACAGAAGCTGTACTGGGGATTCCCTCCTGAGCTTCTGTTCTGGAACCATGACAAACAGCCTGGTCACTTAGTCCAGTTGACTTTATAAATAGTGTAATGCTCAATCATCATATCCAAGTACCTGTTGAAGTCCTCCACTCTTTGCTCATGGGTTTTCGAGGCTTATTTCAGGATCTGCTCCAGTTGCTGCTCCAGAGGGTTCACCTTGTAATCTACCAATCCCAACATAGCTGAAACCACACCCTGTTTTACTATGCTATTTTTAAAACAGCACCAGTTGTTGTCATTCAGCTGATTACAATTCTCACAACTTTTACTTTTTCAAAGTTAACTAAAAATGCCACAGCACTAGGGTACTTTTAATTTATTTTCTTTAAAGTTATAGCAAGTTGATATTGCCTAGATTGACTTACTTATTTTGTAATTGTTATTTGCATATATATGTTTCACTAAAATATGAAGCATGAAAACAGCGTTGATATTAATCTGAGCATACATATTCTTTTGTCAGCTTTCAATACACTGCCTAAGTAAAATTTTTAAAGTAAATTTAAAGAAATTATTGTACGGCATCTCTTCCCTGATTACCTAGTCCTTTTTAATGGGGTATGCAGAGTATGAACGTTCTACCACAGTGCTTAAGCATAAGATACCTGTTTCTAAATGGATGACAGATATAAATAATTGACCAAATTAAAGAAATTCTATCATCACATACAATGAAGATCTACAGCATAACTAACTAGGCAAATCTAAAATAAAGTTTTGCAGTGTTAACTTCTATTCCTCTGCCTGGAAACAGAGTTGAAAAACATCTCATTCTGTTCTCCTTCTTGTGAAGTCATCAGTGTTTCAGGCTTGGCAGTTTTAAAATATTTATAAGGTTGGGTTGATGGCTAAAGACTAAGACTGTAGACTTAGGCAAACAGTTTACATTTTCTTCCCACCCTCGGAACTCCAGAAAGGAAATGCTCACGATGCCAAAACAAGTGCTCTGTTGACATCCATCCACATAAAACAGAGGAGGTATACAGGAATAAGAAGGCAGGCTTAAACTATGACCTAAAATAGGTGGGGAAAAAAACAAACATGTTAGTGTAGAAAAGTCTAGGCCGTTTAATTTCATCTCAGTATGTCCTATTGAGAAGTCATCCTGAACTCAAGCAACAGCTTTGAGCACTGGAGTGCCATAGCTGGGTTCTGAAAATAAGAAGTAGAAGGTTTTTAAAGTGGTTATAAAAAAAGGGAAAAGTAGTATCTTCAGAGAATTTTGAAACTATTCAGTTCCTAAAGTGATATGTGCCTTTTAAGAGCTGACATAACAAAGAAATATCAACAATGGTTATGGAATTGCTTTCACTGGTTATCAGCTTGTGGGGACTGCTGTGTGAAATGTTGGGATATGCCACTAGCAGAAATGATAGTGAATAGAGTAGAAATCATTCAGAGGCAAAGAAAGGAAAGGAGAGAAAGTTAGCTTTGAAGACCTCAACTTGGCTTAAATGGGAACTTGAGATCCAATCAAGATAGTAAATGTAAATAAATGTTAATGCAGGAAGGGGTCAACTAGTAGGTTACCTACCAGCTGTCTCTCAAGACTATAAAATTGCTGTTTTTATAGTTGTTCCTAGGTATACTTTGAATTTGGGCAAGAAAACTCCAGTGAGTTGACCATTTGCTATCCTCCTCATTCAACTCTGACTTCCCAAAAATTTCTAAATCACACCTCTAGGCATATTTTTTTTTCTACCGTTGCACTTGCTAATGTGTCAATTAACCTCTTCCCCTGCTACATATTTCAGTGATCTCCTGTTCTCTAGTGTGGCCATATCTCACTCAGGAGTCTATCAATTAAAGTAGAGACTAAAGTGATACAGAACCATTTCTGTAGTCCTGGGGAGAAATGGGCCCCATGATGCCCCTCAGACCAATTCAACAACAGCAGCCAACAGAAATGGGAATTCAGAAACTATGAGGATGTAATATATTCAGAGACACTGTGTGTGAGACTTAACAGTGAACTATCACCTTGTTAGAATTACTTTTATTGGTGAAGTACTACACTGAAAAATACAGTAAATATCAAACCACAGTGCTGACTGTATTATTTAAATATTTGAATCAGGATTGATCCTGGCTAACCCTTTGTGATGGATGCACTTGACCCCTTAACCAAACCAGCTCTAGTTTGGCACAGGTTCCAAAGGAGGTAAACGCCTGAGACACAGCCACACCAAGAATATCTTCACGAAATCCCAAAGTGAGCAGAGTGATCTAGCGAGAAATGATGCACATGAACTTGTAACATGAATCCTTTGATTAACACATAGTCTTGGAAAATCCACCTTCTCCTTTATCTAGGAACAAAGAAAGTTGCAAGTATAAGGAGTTTTATGCATATCTTTCCTACCACATGGAATCTGACAAGCCAAACACTTTATCCCATAACTATGAGAGCCTGAGCGAGTCTCCTTTGGGCTTCTCCTGCTACTCAGCCTGTCTGTATGGTGATGATCTCCTCTTGAGCTAGGACACCTCTCAAGTTTGTTCCGCGAAACAAAGAGGCTTTTCTACTCATGAGATAGTTAGATGAGTCCAATTCGAGTTCTCTCTAAATTGCAACTGAACTGCACACTAATGACTCTCCCATTGATCTGAGATGCCTCTCAAGGTTTGAGATTCCTTACCTGAGACTGAGAGATCTTTCTTTACCTGAGGTAGAGAGACCCTTTATTTGCAACAGATCCTCAGTAAGTTGCTAATAGCATGCTGAAATACTACTAATGAAATCCATGTACTTAATTTCCTTAGGTATAAACTATTACTCAAGTCTGAGACAAAGACAGGACCTAACTGCACCTAAGCTCTACCAGGAGTTTAGAAAGCAAGAGGATCTAGTCTGAACCTTATGACTCAACAGGAGTTCCTCACTCTTTTTCGTCTTCCGTCTCTGTGTAAATCATTCTAAAATTATTCTCATTCGATTTTTCTTTGTATGTTTCATCCATCGGGTCTAGGACCAATACAGATGACTTCAGACTTACGTGCCAGCGGTGCCGAAAGCCTTTGCTTTGAGGTGAACTCGGCTCTTGCTGCGGGGCCGCTGGCGCGCCGGAAGCCAGGCAGCCATCGCCCGGCTGTGCGAGGCGGCCCGGCCCAGCCCAGCCCTGCCGCGCATCCGGGGAGCAGCTCCCACGGTCGCCTCCCGTGCGGAGACGCTTGGCCGGAGGCCTCTTCCTCCCTGAGCGCGCTGTGCCCGGGCCCGGGCCCCCCTCTAGCCGTGCTGCTGGCGGTGCGCGGTTCCGCGGCAGCCGGCGAGGGGGCCGCGCCCATCATGCGGTTTCGGGCAAAGATTGTGGATCTCGCCTGCCTCAACCACTTCAGCCGTGAGTATACCAGGGCAGGCTGAAGGGTGGCAGTGCCTCGTTGAATGGCTGGGGCCAACTTTACCGGGCAAAGGGGAGAGGAAGGGAGGTGAGGCCTGAGCTGGGGGCCCAGAAGCCTTTCCTGGGAGGAGGCAACATGAGCCGCTTTACTTCGCCGCGAAGTGTTGGGAGGTTCTGCAGCAGGACGAGCCGCGTTTTTGGAGTCTAAAGGTGTCGGCCCTGCGCCACAAGGACCGGGGTGTGTGGAGCGGTCACTTCTGTAATGTCCCCCTCCTTCCGGCAGGTGTAATTAATACAATCTCCAAGTTAGCCAAGGCCTGCACGCTGCGCCTTACTGTCTGCAAGCTGTATTTCATCCTCTCCGATAAAGTAGCAAATGGAGGCGCCAGTATGTGGTGTGAGCTGTGCCAGGTGAGCCCGGGGAAGTTAAGAAACCGCATGTTGAAAACCGGAGCATGTAATTGGGTTTAGTGAATGAGGCGTTTCTTGTAGCCATCACCTGAGATGTGCCAAGTCTCTCAAGGCCTGTCTGGTCACACTAGTGTTCCAGGTCAGATACCCCTTTTACCTTGATTGTCACTTCAGTGTAAAGCTTCAGTATGTGCTGGCCCCTATGGGCCTGCCCGAAACTGGAAACAGGAAAACATAACTCAGTGTTTTACAAACTGATAGGTGTTAGGGGAGGAAATTAATAGGTTTAGCCTGAAGCAATGAGCCTTCATGTTTATGTAGCCTATATTGATTGCTGCAGGTGATGCCAGGCAGAGGAAAGTTTCCTGTTGTACTTGGTCTTCTCATTTCCTTTCTTTTATTTCCCAACTTAAAAAATTGTAGGCGAATTTCTTCGATGAATTTCAGATGGAAGGAGTAGCTGCGGACCACAATGAAATCTATTTAGAGTTGGTGCCCGAGAACCTGTCGAGAGCATTAAAAACTGCCCAGAGTGCTAAGGCAGTGAAGATCAAGTTGACTAATAAACACTGTCCCTGTCTCAGGGTTGCTGTAGAGCTAGTAAGTGCAACCAAACTTTTATGTTCATTATTAAAAAAAAGTTCTTAGAATTAAGTGCTTTTCCCGAGATCAGATGGTAGTCTTTGGTGTAATTCCAAAAAACTAAAGAAAAGTGGTGACATTTCCCTTTTCACTAACCTTTCTTGCCATTATGGTCAGTGGTATACAGAACCAGCTTTATGTTTTCCAAAAGGCAAGGAGGAGGAAGAATCAAAGCTATGTGATTAAAACAATGTTTTCTAGTGTTTACTTTTCTCCATTTTTTCATTCTTTACATTTTCTGTGGGTTATTGCCTTTTCATTGAAGCTAGGTGAAGGAGGTTTCTGTAGTGTTTGGTTCTGTGTTTTGCATTTGTTTTTCCTGATACTGCATTTCAAACTGCTGTCTTCTGATTTGTTGTTGTTGTTAACACCACCGCTTCACTTCTTCAGCTTTAAGGATAGCTTACATATACTAATAACTGATTACTATATATACTTGTGTGTGTATATATATATTTATTACTAATGAGAAACTCTTCCTCATTCAGAAGAGAAGTCCACTTAAGAGCATATTGATAGAAACCTAGGAAAAACTGGAACTGAGTGTCTGGATTGCCCGTAGTGGGTCTGAAAAATTTAAATTTGTTTTTAACTGCAAGAGCATCCTCTTTTTCCCTCAAGCCATCCTTATCAAGCAGCAGTAGGATTGTGACACATGACATTCCAGTGGGGGTTATTCCCAGAAGAATATGGAATGACTTCAGAGAGCCCAGCGTGCCTGACTTTGATGTAAGCCTCTGTTTTTATATTCTCTGTGGAGAGAGGAGGTTGCAATTGGAATGCTATTGCTACAGAGTATGCTACTGGTGGGGTTTGAAAAGGAGTTGAAAGAGGGAAGACTGGAGGCTTCAGATTTTGAGAGGGATGGAACATGGCTTCTGTCTTGACAAGAGAGTCCAGAACCTGTGAAAACAGAGCAGGTTGTTTTCTGTGACCTTCAGGGCAGAGGAAGGGAGGAGCAAAGGAATTGCACGTCTTTAGACTGGGGCTACCTCATAGGTTTAGGCTGTTTCAGCTGTTTAGGAGCCAAATGGCCCAAATAATCCTTTTTTTCTGAAATTCATGGCCTAAGAGGCACAGTTACAGATACATGAATTTCCTCCTGATTTTTATATATCATCTCTATATCCTTTTTTGACTTTTAGCAGAGTTGAAAGGAGAGGTCTTTTACAAATGTTCTGCTATTTGAGGTTATGGGTGGTTACCTTTATAGCTAAGAGTATTTAAAATCTGAAGACATACAACTCAGTAGAAACTTGAAGAATTTTGTTTTGCTATTTCAGATTTATGCTGCTGTGTGAAAATGCTTGCAGTATCATGGGAATCTTATTCTTTCGTTTTTAGCTATAATTATTAACTACTTAGTAACACAGGTGAGAATGTAACCTGCAAAGACCTGGCTCTGTTTTCAACATGGACTTGGAATATTGTTCTATTGCTAGGATGCAGTTGCCTGTTGGTATAATGGGAAAGACTTCCTCTGTTCCGGGGACATTTGCTGATTTCAGATAAATATTGTGCACCCTTCAAGCCATAGATAACTCAGTCCAAACTAAGATATAATTAAAAGGAGAAATAAATGTGTCACGTGCCAGTCACATACGAAATACTTGTGCAAATTAAGTTCTTATGTATTTCTAGGTCAGTATTTATCTACCAGTGCTGAAAACAATGAAGAGTGTTGTGGAAAGAATGAAGAATCTCAGCAATTTCATTGTGAGTTAAGGCACTTCAAGCATGTATGCTACAGACCTTATTTCATCAGAGACTTAAAAGTTTTCTGATTGCCTAAACTGGTGCCCACCACATTATATCTTTTTGTGAGATGAGACAGACATTGAAATCAAGGCACTGTGTAAAGGTTGAAGAGAATGATGGGATTTATTTTAGAATTTACACCGAAGAGCTTGTCCTGGGCTTCCCAGAAAGTGATGCTCTTTGTATTGAATCCTTGAAAGAATATGGCATTATGTTGCTACAAGCCACTCTTTATAGCTGGTAAGAAATTCCTTCAGGAAGCTATGGATACTTTCCTGATGATTTCATTAAAGGAATGTCTGTTATGTGAGACTTGTATTAGGTGTTTGCATGAATGAACTTCAGGTAAAATTGAGGTAGGATTTAAAGGAAATTCTACTAATAGCTCCTGGATGTCAGACTGCGCTTAAGACTCTGGAATAGTGGATTTCCAGTCTGCCCTGGATTTCTGGAGTGCTCGTGGGCCTTCCACTGAAAGAAGCCCTCTGCAGTTGAACAGAAAAGGGCTTTGAGGTTCTTTTTTCAGTTGGTTTTGCTCACAGTCACCACAATTGACTGACGTGAAAGTTAAAGTGTAGAGCTTTTGTATAGTTTGGGTTTGGTGCTGTTCACAGCAGTTTTGACAAATAGGAAATTTTCTCTTAACTGAGATTCCTGAAACTGGACTGAAATGAGACTCATTTTTCCAAGACTTAGAAGGGTTGAGAGATTACCCTGAATTTCTGGCAGTTTTGCAAATGGCAGTCATCCTGCAAATACATTTCAAACGCTTTTCCTTTTGCAGTCTTTTGGGGGGCTTAATTTTTGCTTTCTTTTCCTTCTCCCATATCCTCAGTGGAAATGTTTACATGAAATGAAGCACAGTGCTTTGTTTCCAGAGCTGAGGATCTTTTCTGACGCAAGAGCTGTATGATGGGACTGAGTTTTGGTGTTCAGCAGCACTTACAAGAGGTATCAACACTGGGCATAAAAGCATCACTAAGTGCCTTGCTTTATGCTATTAAATAACAAAAACATCAAGTATCACAATTAATTATTTTTGCTAGATGCATCCTGGTAATAAAACTGGTCAGTGCTACAAAATTTGCTTAGAAGCAATTTTAGATAGTACTTGGCCATTGTTTGGGAGCTTGGCATCTCTCTTCTGTAGAAGATTCTGTTGTGATAAGGGTCCATTTTAAAATTATTAAGAATTTTTCTAATCACAGAAATGAAGTGCTTAGTTGTGCTTGGGATTTGTGTAAGGTCATATAGTCTCCTTCTGGCTTGACACGATCAGGATGAAATTTGAAAGCTTTCAGCACTCTCAGTATTTGCAGCAGTTCAAAGTCCTTAGAGTTACTCATCTGATGCAGCGGTTGTGTATTTTTAGGTGTTATGGAAAGCAGCATTGCAACTGCATGTCAGCTCCGGGTGCATTCCATTTTCTGTGTGTGTCATGGACTGTGTAGGTGCCTTCCTGTTTGACAAGCCAAATGGAAATGCAGGAATCCTTGCATTTCTTCAGCTTCAGTCTCTCGTTTCTAAAGCCTTATCCTCAGCACATGAACTTCCCAAAGTCAATACTTGTTCTAAAAGTACTGGAGAGCAATTAAATTTATTTCTTTCTTTTCATGATTTCTGAGAGTCTGGTAAAGGATAATTAACACAGAGATGATAAGAAATGCATTTTGTAGCTGAATGTGTGAATGTTCAAACCACGTTCAGAAAGTATGGTTGACCTGCACTGAAGTGCTTCTGGGAGCTTATATTTAAACAAAAGTGATTTAAACACTCATTCTGCAGTGCGGAACTGGGTTGCCTAAAACTGAGAGTAGCTGTATTACAGGTGATTGAAGCAAACTTGAGTGGAGAAATGAACTTGAAAATAGAAACTGACTTAGTATCTGTAACAACACATTTTAAAGACCTGAGAAATCCTCCCTGGGGTAAGTTTCTCTGTTTGCTACCTCCCGTGTGTATCTGATCTCATCACTTGTGTGTTGCTTATAACAGTGCTAACCTTTTATTCTTTAGAAAATAGAATCAAGTACTTCAAAGTCTTCAAATGAAATCTTAAAAGTGGCCAGTAGCTGTTTCATGTTTGGTGGGGATGGGGAATCTCTTCCATATTCTTGACAGGTTTGTAGGAAAACTAGGCTTTTATTTTCCTTGCACTGCTGTTTCTGAAAAATAAGCCATTTTAAGTTCCAGCGCTTCAGAATTTTTCAGGTGTGTCCCTATAGGTCTAGTGTTGTGTTCTTATGCTTTTAGTATCAGAGGATGGATGTCAAAGTTCTGCTGAAGGCAGACATCTGGAAAGTATGGCTGAGGCATGCATAGACATCAAGAAACTGCAGCAGCTGCTTGCTGGACAGCAGGTCAATCCTACAAAAGCATTGTGCAGTAAGTTCAACAGCTGTTTGTGAACTCCAGTTAAGAAAGGATGTTTGCCATACTTGTAGTCTCAGCAGAACAGCGTATCTTCGGTTTTGTCTGTTTGAAACTTGGCTATTTTTACTGTATCTGAGGACTTGTAATATTTACATTTTTAGGCAGCAAGCTTCAGGTTTTTAGGCATTTGGTGAAGAAAAAAATTAGTCAGGCCCTTTTGTAAGTATCAAGTTGAATATTCAGACTGACTAATCATGGGTGTCTTCTTGTCTTTGTTTTGAAGTCATTATTATTTTTTATTATTGAGGCATTATGTTTTGAAAGTCTTAAAGCCCTTAGTTTCTAACCAGAGAAGCTGGAATTTATGTTCATGAGGGGTCTTTTTTTCTTATTTTTGGGTGCTCTCTTACATTGATTCTAATACCAAAATGCTTTTTATACAGCTAGTGTTTCTAGACACAGAAATGATATGTCCTTCCTAGCAGAAGCCTATGCAGGGGTTTATATCGTATTTTAATAACTCTGTGCTTTTCCAGAGAACGTCTTTGTATCATGATTTAGTGCATATGCCAAGAATTTCCCAAGAAAGATTTAAATAATGGGTATAGCATTAAAAACCTATATATTACCTATTTGCTTTTTAGTATCAGCTTTCATAGACTATTAATGCTTCAAAGATCCTCAGGGACCTAAATATGTCTAGTCGTCCTTCTGTCAGAAAAGGTAGAAGCATTGTGTTCTAATGGTGGCATTCTGTAGAAGGTGTATTTTTCCTGCTTTAAGCTGGATTTGTTTTAATTTTTTTTCTCTTTTACAGATATTGTAAGTAAAAGAATTGTTCACTTCATCTTGCTTCATGAGGATGTTTCACTTCAATATTTTATTCCAGCACTTGCCTGAATGTTTTGGAATCATGCTCATTTTCTAACCTGAGGCCTCTCCATGAAGTCCAAAATATTTCCTGAGTCGTTGGAGCATGCTTGTTTGATACACTGTTAGAAGCAGCAATCAGATGGACATTATTTCAATATTTCTGAAATTACTCAAAATATTTCCTCATTGAGAAAGCCATTTTTGTGAAGTTACACGCTATGAAAGATACACTTCTGGGAGTCTTGCATATCTTAGTCTTAAGGGGAACAATACTGACATTTCAATGTGTTTTGGGGATGCTTTGAGCTGTGGGGAAGGCAATGAAGTATTTCAGTCTCATTAAAAAATGTAAAGGTAGAATTCACCTCTGGTGCCGCTGGTATGTTTATTCAGTATTGGGCAATGCAGATCCAGGTTAAGGGATCTCTGAGCAAGCCATCATCCCTCCATGGAGCAGGAAAGCCCTCTGGAGATTGGTGTTTGCCTGGACTGCTATACACAGCCTTTCTGAAGTGTTACTGAATTGAATTCTGCTCCAATAGTGATGTATTTGAGCTTGATGCTGTTAGATGTTGTACAGCAGAAATGTGACTCCCAGCAAGTAACATGATGTAACAGATGCTAAGGAGTATCAACAGTTAAGCAGCATCTCTCTGTACCTGGTTGTATCTTTGATCTGCCTTGCTCCAACTTAACTGAGTAGCTTGCTCTTGGCCTAAGAGGATGAGCTAAACAGTCTGGATTACTTTGTTAATGTGGGCAGTGAAAATCTCTACGTACAGAGTGAGTATCATATGAGGATGTGTGTGAACACTGTGATTGGTGTGAAATAAAGGGCAAGTTATCTGTTAATTACATTATTTCCCCATTACAGATGGAAAACATTGTACAGCCTCTGTCATCATGGTGTCAGACATGGTGAGATTGCATCTAGGTTCTCATGCAGCCAAGAGCAGCCAAGAGCATGACTACTCTCACTTATGAGAGTACTGCCCCTGCTTATAGTTCCTGGTTAGCTTCTGAGGTCTTTTCCTCCTTATTCTATGTGTGGTTTGTTATCCTGACATGTTCCATATAGCCTTTGGTTGTTTTAGAAATAGTGTGTGAGTCTTTGCTGCCAAATAGGATGAGGAGTTTCTGCTAGAAAATAACTTGTCAGAAGTGCTGGGGTTTTGTTTGTGATTTTTGGGTTTTGTTGGTTTGGGTTTGTTTTTGGTTGGGTTTTTTGTTTAGTTGTTTTGCTTTTTGGTTTGTGTTTTTTTCTAAAGAGGCATTTTGGTTAAGGGAGCAGTGAATCTTTTGTTCTTGCAGATGCAGGAGGTCAAGAGAAGGCTGAAGGAGAGGCAATGGCCTGGACATGTTATGCTTCTTTGCCTTCTTCTGTTATTACTATCAGACTAACCTGGAAGCATTTTTCAAATCCTATTAGTTTTCATGGGAAGCTGCAATTACCCCCCAGAAATATGTATGATATGAATATAAGTGTACTTCAACTTAGAGTAACTGCATAATAAGAGTTGTGGTAAATACTTCTGGGTTTTCTCCTGGGGAGAGGGAAGAACTATCAGACTCTGATACAGGACATGCACTATGAAAGTAGGATTTGAAATGTTTATATTTTCTTGTTTGAAAAATGTGTGTATAATATAACCTGATGGAAATTACTTTCTCTAGTATAGTATAAAAACTATGAATAATGACCTCTTAGCTGTGCAGGCTCTGTGATTGTTGGTTTTAAAAGAGATCAGAAGTTAAAATTGCGAAAAAATGGTTGCCTTTCTTTTAATACATAAAAGTGAGATTAATGCTGATACATGTCAAGAGTATGCAGAGACATGTCCATTTCATATTCCGGAGGAGAAGATGCTAGATAGACCAACAGAGGTATAGTTTTTCCAGTGCCAGTGCTTTCTTGCCTTTCTCATCTAAATGCAACATGAGGATATAGCTCAACACTCTTCAACACTGTCCTCTGAACACACGTTTCTGTTATGGGATGTTAGTACTGATTACCACCTTCAGCAGTTCTGGCCCAGGACTTCACAGCTACTGGATCCTAGTCTCAGGTATCTAGTACCCTGGGCTGAATAGTTGATGCTTTCCCACTTACGCCTTCAACCAGAAGTGAAGCTGAGGTTTTGTGTCTCCAAGACGTGTAGTGACACACAGGACACTGATAGGCTGCATACAGACAGACACAGACAAGCTGTGCATTCAACTGAATCTACATAGAGGAGACTCATTAAAACAAGGTCAGGAGGCCAGATCCACTTCTCCTGCTTTGTCTGGCAGTGGCAGAAGGGCAGTAATGCAGGCACACAGATAATGCTCTCTAGGTTTAAGAGCACAAATGCATTCATAGATCCCTTGAGTACTGGCATTGGCTGACTAGTACCCCTGCAGAGATCCTGGCTTTCTTACTTGCTCTATGGATCCCTTATTCACTGTCTTGTCCAGGTTGGTGCTCTCTAGCAACATTTGCACTTTTGTCCTATAGGCATCACGTACTATGAATATAATCACAGATAATCACAGACGCTTCACCTGCCTAATACCCTAGCCTGCCCCAAGCCCTCATGCTCACTGGTTCATCCAGTTTTGAGTTTGGTAGCAAGTGCACACCCAGTTTTAGGAACACGCAGACACTTTACCTGCATCAGCCACGCAAGGTACATGGATGGGCACCAGGAACATGACCTTCAGTTCTGCTCCAGCCGTAAGTACTAAACCCCACAGCTGCCTCAGTCATACCAACACAGTACTTGGTCTTTGGGACACACCATTCTTATCCTGATGGATGGGACCCCCAAATTTGCTCCAGTAGCTGACACCACACCTGGTGTCACACACACTGGATCATTTACACCTCCAGTCTAATTCCAGTTACTGGCACCAATCTCACTCATGCTGATCTCCTAGGTCTGTTATGGTTATTCATTCTCATGCACACTCTTACAAGTCTTGCTAACAATGAGGTTTGAAATTTGTGAAAAATAATATTTCTTTTCCTTTAAAATAGACACATTTTGTAGCCATCTCATTCCAGTACTAAAATGCATAGAAATCTTCTAAGATATTTACCATACTGATGTTTAAAGTTAGTTTAACACAATAACATAACCCTTTCTTTATTCTTCAGAAAAATCAGCTGTATATTTCCATTTATTGATGGGGTATATCTTGGGGCAAAACTTTATTACATTGCAATTTCTCTAGCAAAGAGACAGTGCATAACTAGCACACTTGTCTCATTCATCAAGTGAAGAGTTCTACCAAAGCTAGTTTGTCATGTGAGGTTTGAAGCAAACTTTTTCATTCTGTATTATGTGAATGATGTAATTTGTAATAATAAAGGAAGCATAAAAAATGGCCCATGGGACCCAAAATATCAAACAGTGATTTGTAATACAGAAGATAGGAAGAAAAAAAACCAAACAACACATTTTTCTTGTTGAAGACTGTGCACATCCATTGTCATATAGCAAAGTGATGATGGGTTTCATGAATTGAAGATTTAGGGGAGCCCGGAATACAAACACAGTCTTCCATGGGAGTATCGTGAATGCTTCCACTTTATTACAAAACACAGTTACAGTTATAGTCTGAAACAGGGTTCACGCGGTGTAAGCAATAGTGTCATTGATTCAGGCATTCTGTTCACACGTCTCATCTCATATGATGATTTGATGTACACAGCAAAGCGTGCAATCACCTTGCAATCTAACTTTCTTGCCTTAGCTCCTCATTAATTGCTTATCTCAACAAAGTTTCCTGATATTGGTGTATTCAAAGACACACTGTCTTTCTCAAACTCTGGATTGTCCACACAGTCTCATAATACTTTATGGCCTTGTTGTTTAAGAAATCTTTCTACAATGAATCAGTATTATTTTTAAACAGAACCACATTAATCCTTTTACATGTTAGTGTGCAAACATATTTTGCGATGCTTGATTAATTCAATTATTTCCCTGCTTTTTTAAGCACTGCTTCATTAAAGAAAACTTGAAATAGTTGATACAATGAAGGAATCTTTCAGAGGGCATGATGCCACACAAGATAAAATCAAAGAATCACTGAATCAGTTAGGTTGGAAAAGACCTCTGAGATCATTGAGTCCAACCTTGGATCTATGTGTCTACTGGACCATGGCACTAGGTGCCACATCCAGTTGTTTCTTGAACACCTCCAGGGATGATGACTCCACCACCTCCCTGGGCAGCCTGTTTCAATGNTGCTGACTACAGGGGAAGAATCACTTCCCTGGTCCTGCTAACTACACAATTCCTGATACAGGCCAGGATGCCATTGGCCTTCTTGGCCTTCTGGGCACACTGCTGGCTCATGTTCATCCAGCTGTCAGTTGGTGCCTCCATGTCCCTTTCTGCCTGGCTGCTCTCCAGCCAGGAGTGTCATTCAGAGTCAGGAGTGTCAGAGTGTCCAGACAGAGTGTCCACAGCCTCTAGTGTTATGGGGGGTTGTCGTGGCCAAAGTGCAGGACCTGGCACTTGCTCTTGTTGAACCTCATGCTCCATCTATCCAGCCTGTCCAGGTTCCTCTGCAGAGCCCTCCTACCCTCCAGCAAATTGACATTCCCCCCCACTTGGTGTCATCTGAAAATTTGCTACTGGTGGACTCAATGATGATCTCATCCAGATCATCAATAAAGATACTAAACAGAACTGGGCCCAACTCTGATCCCCGGGGAACACCACTAGTGACTGACCTCCAACTGGATGTGACACGATTCACCACCACTTTCTGGGCTCGGCCAGCCAGCCAGTTCTTAACACAGCTCAGAGTGCACCTGTCCAAGCTGTGGGCTGCCAGTTTTTCCAGGAGTTTGTTATGGGAGACAGTGTCAAAGGCTTTGCTAAAGTCCAAGTAGACTACATGCACAGCCTTCTCCTTATCCACCAGGTGGGTTAAGTGGTCATAAAAGCAGATCAGTTTGGTCAGGCAGGACTTGCCCTCCTAAATCCATGCTGGATGAGTCTGATCCCTTGGCCATCCTGTAGGTGCCGTGTGACTGCACTCAGGATGATCTGTTCCATAATTTTGCCTGTCACCAAGGTAAGGCTGACAGGCCTGTANGTGTGACTGCACTCAGGATGATCTGTTCCATAATTTTGCCTGTCACCAAGGTAAGGCTGACAGGCCTGTAATTTCCTGTATCCTCCTCTGGCCCTTCTTGTGTATGGGCACCACACTGACCAACCTCCAGTCATCTGGGACCTTGCTGGTGAGCCAAGACTAGTGATAAATGATAGAGAATGGCTTAGTGAGCTCTTCTGACAGCTTCCTCATCAAATTAGGATGGATCCTATCTGGTCCCATAGACTTGTGAGGATCCAGTAGGTGTCTTAACTGCTTTTTCCTAGATTGCAGGCGCACTATTCAGCTCCCTGTCCCTGTCTACCAGCTCAGGAGGACAGGTGTCCTGAAGATGACACGTCTTTTTTTTTCTGAAAACTGAGTCAAAGAAGGTGTTAAATACCTCGGCCTTTTCCTCCTCTTTGGTAAACATGTTCTCCTCACTTGTTGAACAAAGAATTGAGGTTTTTCTTGCCCCTCCTTTTGCTATTAATGTATTTATAAAAACGCTTTTTGTTACCCTTAATAGAAGTGGCCAGATTAAGTTCAAATATGCAGATTCAAAGTCATGTGGATTATATCTCCTCAGAGAACCTGTGGCTTTTATCAGGACCCTTTCCCTGAATGCCAGGTTGTCTCCACTTGAAGGCTGGCAAGTGATGAAATTATGAAATTTCTATTTAGAAATGGAATCTCCTGACTTCCTGGGTCAAGACTCTTCTAATAACCTCATGTGATAAAGATATCGAGGTTTAGAGATGTAACACGAACTAGTAGGCAGAATGTACCATAGAAATGACATATAGCTGAGTCAAGTGATTTAAAAGGACTAATCAAGCAAAGTAAAGAAACAATGAAGAAGCAACACCCAGTTACTTTTTAACCGTGAGTATTGTCTTAAAGAAGATCATAAGGCAGTCACTCAAAACTTTAGGGCTCCAGACAGAGAAGACCACTGAGGGACCCCCAGTGAAGCCACTCTGTGACCTTATAAGGGTAGGTGTATATGCTATTTGGAAAACGTTGTAAATATGTAGTAGGAATGTGGGGAACAAAAAATGAGTAATCATTTAATGCTAGCATATAAGCTATAGTGAAGATACCTCTGTGTGCGCTTTGGCAAGATGATTAACAGGGCACCAGATGTGCTGGAATTATTCCAACACATTGTAATGGAAGAGCGTCTGGCTTCTAAAACTCACAAATTGAGTCTCAGAGGTTTCTTTTAAGACACCACTTTAGAAAACATTAATTTCTTTACTCCTTTATGCTGTGCGCTTAAGAAAGCAGGATCTGGAGTCTACTGTATTCTTTGATATCCTCACTACAATAGCTGTGGTCAGCTACGAGTTTAAATCCAGCATCAACAACTGAATTGCAGCCTTACTTCAATGGAATATATTCTGAGAAAGAAAACTCTGCTGTGTAATGTATGAGAAAGAAAAAATGCAACTTAGTATTTTATCTTCACACTGAATTTACAATGCTTGGCACTGGGAAAGACAGTTCTTCAGTTACAAGTTGTGCATACACAGCATAAAACAAGACTGGAATTTTTATTACATGACAGCACTTTATTTACCTTTTGAAGTTCGGCTGTACTTTTAAGGAGTCTCAAATTGCATCATGCACCATATTGCCTCTGAGGATTCTGTGCCCTTTCATTTCAGGGAACTTGCATTTATATTGTTGCAGTTGTTATTACCTGGGATGTTTATATATCCCCTGTCTCAGCTACATTTACTTTTGGGACAGAGGAAGTATTCTTAAAAATCCTAACTTCCATGTAACAGTGTACATATACTTACATGACATGTACTATTATGAAGACGTATAGTGGATCTGGCATACATACTGTGGATACCTATGTAGCTCCTTTCTGTTGGGTTTTGTGCTAAGGTTATCTGAAATTTGATAAGCTTATGATAGGCCAGGTTTTGCATATAAATCATCCTCTTATACACTTTTTTTAATTAGTATTGTTGCCGTTACTGTTCTTTTTCTTATTTTATTGCTGTTTCCAGGAAATTTTTCTTATCTCAACCCATCATATTTGTCTTTTGTGTTTCCAGGTGGAGGGGGAGAGGAAGCGAATGCTGGTGCAGTTCCACTGGGAGCACTAAATTGAGGACTAGCATTTGTAAACCATGACACTAATGGAGATAATTCTTAACTTTAATAAGGCACCATCGTTAAAGCCATAGAGGTCAGCAGCAGGCATGAGTTCTTGCATTAAAGCCATTCAAGCAGCCATAAATTGTTAAGTTTTTAAAAGAGCAGATTTTCAAGACTTAATTAAGGAGATTTTAATACTGACTTCCTTTCCAGAGCAAATTTCCGTCTTTGCAGAAGTTCCTCAGACTAATGTCTTTATAATAAGTCATAAAGGCATCTTGAGTAACAAACTGGCTTTGCATAGCTTCCACAAGAGAACTTAAATTTTCCCATTTTATTACAGCTGCCTGACCATTAAAAAAATAACATGAGCATTAAAGTCATAATTGGGAACTGCTGGAATTTCAAAAAAGATAATTTTGTTACTTGTAAAATAACTATCAGCCAATATTTCTGAGGTATTTCTGAATATTTCAGAAGCCCTGTTCTCTCTTAATATTTTGGTGCAAATACAAATAGTAATCCTTTCTTATCATTGTGCTCAATGTTATCTAAAATATTTCCTACCCCCTTTAATTCATGGAAATAAAATATTCACAGAACTTAAGTTTTCTATAATCCTGTACTTTTGAATGTGTTGATCCCATGATTGCTAGTTGTCATGGTTTTACCACT
>VYZS01061250.1:2163-13049 GCA_013400695.1 Neodrepanis coruscans
AGGTATCACTGCAACACACAGGTTACTCTGAAACAGACCAGGGATCCCCAGTCTCTTGCCTATCTCTCTTGATTTTACAGCTACAAACTATATTTTTTTCCTTCATATTTTTATATGATGATTTTTCCATTTCACAGAAGATCAAAATCTTGTTCTAATCACATCTGAAAGAACTTGGACTACTATCCTAAGAGTATTCNAGAAACAGACAAAAAAACTCACTGAACTACAGTTTCTTAAGTCTTCATTTTTCAAATAAGTGAAAATTATTATTGGAAGTTTGATTTCAGCTATGTGATTTAGTTGCACACATTCAAATACAGGTGTGGTTTACCTAGGCTTTAACCATTAAACCATTCAGAATGGTTTATTTAAGGAATTTTTTTTTCCAGCCATTTAAAAAAAGTAAACCTACTATATATTTCTAGAAATAGCATTTGTCTCTGCTTCTCACTGGTGAAAAGGAATCATAGCAAGAATCCTGCTGGAGGCATATGGTAAGCATTCTCTAACAGGGAACAGATTTCATTACTAATTTGTTTTTATCATTTCCTTGGTGAAACTAAGCTATGTAATAAGCTACACACTCCTTGCCAGGAGTTAGATAAATCATCCTTGCTCTAAAACATGAACTTTGGCTTTATGAAAATAGTGACCTACTAAAATCACATCTGGAATAAAAGGAATGTTTCAGTATTACAACCAGAATATCTTAAAGAAGCACCACTTGTAACAGAGAAAGATAATTTAATGTTAATAAGCAGTTTAAACAAAAATCTGAGCTTAATTAGCTGAAAGATCCCAGATCAGAGAGGTGCACTAGAAAGTGATGAAGCACAAGTAAAAGGTACCAGGTTATATGGTATTTTGAGGGAACCTGTAAATCTCTACTGCAAGACCTGCTAATATTAAAGAACCAAGGAAAGAAGGGGCCTGACAAACTGACTTCATTAAATGAGCAACCACGTTTTCTGGTGAACTTGAAAATAAAGTTCTGTGTTTTGGAAAACATTTCCTGATGTGATATTTAAATCCACATTTGTGTAAGAACACACCATTGTGATTGTGCAACTTTATATTGAACTCTGTGATACTTACTGCTCACTGAACTGAAAGAAAACCCCTCTCAGCAATTCAGGAATGAGAATATCCTATTTCACTTCCAGTTTGAATCAAGCAGATGACAAAATGAAGTCATTTATAAAACTGTAATTGTCCCATCAGTGTCAGATGAGAGAAGCGATCTGAGCCTTTCTCCTTTGAAGCTCATTACAGAAGATTTAACATAATGAATAACAGCATCCTCATTAAGAAATGGAGGTGTTTGGAAGATTTAATCCAAATGAGGAGAGTTCGCAGCCATTGACATTTTTGCAGAAAATGCAGCAATCCAAATTCCTACAGGAACTTCAGATTGAGATTTGCTCTCTCTGCTGGGTTATTAATGAATGTTTGATGCTGGTTCAAATGAGTCATGCAGAGCTGCAGCAGATTTCTTAAATGTCTCATTACAGTATGTGTCAATATGTCAAGGTGACAACTGCTAGGCACATGGAGACACAACTAGACATTAACATCTGAATTTCAGCTATAGTTTTTAAGCCCTAAATATTAATCAGCGTTTTCAACACAGAAATTAAACAGAATCTGAACAACATGGTTTATTGCAGTGTAAAGTGTTTCATTTTCTAAAACCCAATATTTAGATAAGTGACTGAACAGAAACGTGGTCTTTTTTTTTAAGGTTTCCAGAATAAATAGTAAAAAATTAGGCTTTGATTACCTACAAAACACCCAAATTGAACATTTCACTCATATTGAAATTTTTTTTTGTGATGCCTGCATTTTCAGGAAGGATAGCATTTTGTTCACACAAGTTATAAAATCATTAAATAATCTTTTCAACATAAAATAAAACTGAAACACAACTCTTTCAAAGAACTGTTTCATCATTAGTCCTTTGAGAATGTACTGTACTCTACAAATCAAAAGGAATGACATATGTAATACCTACATGTATCATGAAGGTTAAACCACAGAATTTTCTTAAAATGTCAACTTTATGCAAAACAGAGCTATTGAGAGTCTCCTGCACTGAGAAGCCCTACAAATGCTCTGCATCATAAGCTTTTTTTTTTTTTTTATCTAGAGGATAGATTAGGCTGTGAGTGACTGACTTCACAAATATCAAGAGGAAAAAATAATTTTGTTATGCCTGCTGGAACAATCTTCCCTCTCTTGCTACATTCATTTAATATCTCTTCTTAATCCTCTTTAGAACCATGAGAATCCCAAGGGATCACATGCATGACTCTCTCCATTTTCTTTTAATATATGCATAACTGTGTTTTACAGATTTTTTTTATAAAGCATATTAATATAATATGAAATTTAAGATATTAGTTTGCCATTTTCATGGAAATGAGACAAAACTGCAACCCCAAGAAATTGGAAGAAATCTTGAATGCTAGCAGTTCACTTGTCAGTCTGACATGCAAATTTGAGAGTATTGAAACTGAAAACACAAGCATTCAGAAGCAAAAGATGGTTAAAATGTGTCAGTTATATTATTTGAAAATGTGGTTCCACAAAAAAATGGAGGAATTTTTTTTCCATACATGTATTATTTATTAAGATCAATTTATTTAATTCTGCAAGTAAATCTAGTAATGAATTGAGAATTATGGCATTTTTAATGCTATTTCAATTATAGCTATTTTTTACCACAATAAATCTAAGGAAAAGCAAGATGCTATGACTTTAAATTAATTTATGTTGAGCACAGTGGGTACCAGAGTCAATTCATGTTGCCATGACAACCGACACTGAAAATTTAAACATCCAGTGACAGGCTGAATTCCCTGTAAAGAAGCTACTCTGCATTAAAATGATATACTAGTGAAACATTAAACATATCTTCATGCAATCTATTTATTTTAACCAGACAGCTTGATTATAGCTTTTAAAGAATATAATTATTCAAACACTAAGTTTAAATTTCTTCAAGATTTAAAGAGTGACCTGTAGACCAGTGAGTAAAAAGATCAAGCAGCTAATGAAGAAAGACCGTTAAAAGAAGATACATTTATATTTTTTTAGGAATGTAGTTGCTTTATCTGTCTGTCATATATATATTGTATTAAATCACCTCTGCAAAGTATATCATCTCACACACGAAATGAAGCCTATATATACAGCAAGCTATGCTTTGCATATTCATTACAGGCAAAGCATAAGCATATCTGTTTCTCAGAAGGTTCTTTAGCAAGTTATAAAAGATTTGATGATTAATATGCTCTGCTTGCACTCAGAAGTGTTTTTATATTAACCAGCCTTTATATTCGAAATGCAGAAGAATTTGTTGTACCTGAGCTGAAAGTTTCAGGTCATAGGTGTAAATTAAATGGAAGGGAAAGCATTTTAGTATCTAAATATCTAATACTTTCCAATAAAAGGATACAAGAAAGGTAAACATGAACTGAAACCACCACCACAATTTATACTTTGAAAAGTAACTATTAGACAGTATGTGGAGCAGTAGATACTTGTTAGATCTGATGGGCAAAAGCCCTCCCACAATAATACACCTTTAAGTGTCTGTCCTTTAAAAGAATCACATTTTGCAGGTCACTGACAAAGTGTCAGTTTTTGTAAAAGAACTAATTGGCAGTAGCTCTAAACTAAGAGGATTTAATTAACTATTCCAACTTCATGGTGTGTTTAATTCATACATTAATGATATGAAAACGTTACCATGATTTATGTCTAATTTTTAATTTCCTTCTTAGCATTCCTCAAATTGTTCTCTTCAGTTCCTGACACTCCTAGTCTTCTGATATCTGTAAGACTGGACAAGAAATTCAGATCACTGTAAAGTCCATCTTGGAGAATTCCAAACATTTACAAAAATAATGGTATTATCTTTCTCAATATCAGCTTGTTAATACATTCACAAATAGACTCCTTGCATACTTAGTCATTTTTGACACATAACATCTGGATTAAACACTGGCATAAACTTTCAGCCTTAATCGCGCTATCAGGCTTTTTAAACTCCTTCCACCCAGCCATCTCCTCTCCTCTGGGTTTGTCCATTTGTACTCATGCCAGGTCTGACATAGCACAGTTGTGCTCCCAAGCTTCTGGGAGCAGAGCTGCATCCACAGGACCCAGGACAAGCTTCATGCAATGCTCTCTGTGCTTCTTCTGGCAGCTGTATCATGCTCTGGCTAAAGTCCCTGGCTAAAGCTATACTGCAAGTTCCTGTGCCTGGCCGTGCATGTCCATGCACCCAAGTCAGAACCACCCGGGACCTGCCTTATCACTCTTGGATGTCAGTCCTGCTGGCTGTCACCAGTTGCTGTCACTGCTGTCCCCAGTCCCCTGGCACTGTGGAGAAGCACCCTGTCCTCCTCCCTCCTTCTCTGCCACCCTCAGCGCCTGCTCACCAGTCCCAGCATAGCAGCACTTCCTGGTGCTTCCTTTTACCCCCTTACTGAACTGCTGATCTGAGCTTTTACTGTGAAAGATTCTTGAGTTGCTTAAAGCACAAAACACTATTATTTATTTAGATGGAGTTCTGTAGCAGCATACAGAAGTGATGCATGAACAAAAACATGGCACAGTTATTACATCTAGTTATCTTGCTGCATCATACACACATCAGAACATGCCTAGGCCAGGTGTCTTCCAGTGCCCATGAAGGACTCTAGGTGCTGTACACAGGAACACCATAAGACTGCAATGATAAACCCAGAATAATAATGTTCATTCCCAGTTGTAAAGGAGATTTGGAGTGTGCAGCTTCTTTCACAGTTCAGTCAGACTTTTGTCTGACTTGTGGACTTCTTCCCTAGACAAGGTAAACATTTTTGAGGAAAGGCTTTCTCTTTTATTTTACCACACTAGTGCTGATACAATATGGTGGGATTTTTTCAATAATTCATCATTACTTGTGCATCAAGGATGAGTCAGTAGCTGATTACTTCTTTTCAGGGCTTTCAGCAGACAGAAGTTGAAGAGAGCTGCCCACACAGAGAAGCATTTTGTGTTTGTGGTGACCTTTAGAGAATACATTGAGAAGATGAGAAGAAAAAAAAAAAAGGAACGTTTTACCAGCAAAGCAGGGCAGCCCTTAGAAGAAGCAAAATAAGGCAGCAAATTACCTGGAGTACGAAAACATCTGGCAACTTTCAGTGTTCCTGCTGAAGGAGAGGTCAAGACTGGTAGAGTGGCCCTGGGGATATAAGAGCGGAAGGAGAGCATCCCTTCTCAAAAAAACATGCTCTAATTGTGTTCTAGGAAATCCACCCGGAACAGCAGTGAAAATAAAGCTCCATTTTCCACCATGCTATTCACTGTTTCTTTCTCCTTTGGCTACTGTCTTTCTCCCGTGACAACTGTAGATGAGCTCTGTCTGCTCTGACCCATCTCCAGTGCTGAAATGCTGTCTCTGGCACCCTTGAGAAGCCTCCAAGAGTCAGAGTTTACAGAGGGTAAGGATCCATCTTCATCACTTCCAACACACTGCAGAGAGGAAATTGATAGCATAAAATATTCCAGTTTAATCTTATCAAAGAACTCTCCTGTTTCTCACTAAAATAAAAGATACATTAAAGGTTACAGGACATCAATAAATCTGTTTTGCCCAGTCAAGGCACCACATGGATGAGTAGCTCCCTGGGGGCTGAGAAGCCAAAGCCCATCCCACAGCCCCAGTCAGGAGAAAAGGGTACCATGGGCAGCCCCGGCCATGGGCATTGGGCACCTCCCTGGGAATGGAGACATCTGTGGTGGGGCCACAGACCATCAGGGCAGGGCTGTGGGGAGCTGCAGAAGGGCCCTGCTGTGGCACTGCTGGGGCAGGGCTGACAGTCCCAGAGGACTGAGAAGGGGTCCCAGGCCATAGACAGGTATGGGGAGCCCCAGGAGCATTCAGGGCTGTCAGTGCCCCTGACATTGGTAACTCACACTGCCTGACACTCCAGAGCAAAATGTAGAGTTGCTAAACATTGCTGTTAACTTCTGTGCTAAGGTTGTTCAATGAATTTGCCATCAGTTTTTGCTTATATTTAAATACAACTTTTTTTCATTAACATTTCAAATATTCCTGAAGAAAATTCGTGCTATTCAAGTTATAATATCCTCAGCAAAAAATATCCTTTTTCGAGAGATATAACAGCTAAAGAATAAGTTTTGTCCTCATAAGGGTCATGACTGAAATTTCTTTCAGAGTTTACCATGTCAAAAATCTAGTCCGCCAATGCTTTCTGTTTTTTAATTACACTACAAATGTTGCTATATAATTCTCTTAATTGTGTAGTGAATTCAGTTTTCCCTGGCAAGCTTACACATTCTTACATCTTAAAAAAATTGTTTACTAACTCAATAAATTAACATAGAAAGTCTTTCCTTTCAGATTATGAACAAGACTGCCATTTGCCATGAGAGTCACTTATGACATGAAATATCTCATAATAACATTAGATGGCACACAAAGAACAGCAGGGATGACTTTTAATTAAGGTAAAGATATGGGTTGAGTAATGTTGTAATAAAAATTGCGTTTCAGAAACAAAACATCCATCAGTCACTCTTCCTGTAAGTTTTCAAGGCCTTTTTAGGAACAGCAAGTCAAATAAATTTTCTCTTACAGTAAGTACATTAACCTTAAACACTTCAAGATATTTTGGGGCCCTTCTGCCTGTTTTAATCACCAAACTTTTGAACTACTTCCTCTTCCAATTCTTCTAGAACTGCTTAATAAACCACAAAGTTTACAGTGATAAAATAAGTCTTGCTGTTAGATGTTTAAGATTCTTCAACACAAATCAGCCCAACATCAGGAAGTGAAGTAATTGTAAAAATAGCCAATTATTTTTAAATTAAGTGTACTTTTTCTTCTGACATGCTGAAAAATTTTCATGTTTTCTTCTGCATAACAAAGAAACTGACCCATGATGTGACTAAGAGATGAAACAGCTTTGGTGATTCATCTCAGCTCAAGAACAAGCATGAACATAATGAAATAAAGTATTGACTCAGTACAGATTTTTGGAGATCTACTTTACAGCAACAAAAGCATATCCCTCAGGATATGCCTGCATCAAGTAGTAATAGCACTGCCTATTTTTCTCTTTCCTAAGAGTGAAATTAACGTGCATTATTTAAGGACTGCATATTCTCTACTGAAATGTAGCCACTTCAGGAACATACATGTAACTGAAATGTCTCTTGCACTATTTTGAAAACTAAAAGCACTTTCAATGGAACAAAATACAAATAGTGAAAAATAATAAAATAGAGACAGAAAATATGAAGCTGTTACATTTTTATTGTCTATTTTGTTGTTTTTTAATAGATGATTTGTGTTACTGAAAGTAAATTGATACAATTTCTCAAAAACAAATATAATTTAGAGTTATTTATTAGTAGATTTTAGAGAAACAACTCAATTTTTTTTTAGAAAATCAAAGATCATTATATTTCTTTATTTTACAGTTTTGCCTGATGCCATCCTGATAATATATTGCAGAGAGCTATAGAAGAGGCAGGATCTGAGACAGATTCCAGAAGTTTTCTTATTGAAACAAGGAAGATGGCATAAAAAATTCAGGGTCAAATTTTGTGATCCTTATACTAAAATACCTCATCAACAGAGACATCCTTTGTAGTCATGTCTTACTATATGCGGCATTGCACTTTAATCCATAACTGAGAGCAAATGCCTCAGATGACAGAGTTTCTTAATCAGCCAGAAAGCTTGCAATTAACCCAGGAATGAAACTACCTCCCCATCTTTTCCTGAGGCTGCATCCACTACATCTGCAGCTGACACACTTATTTTTCTAGGATATTGTTCAAACAGCCACCTGCACTGACTGTTGTCACCAGGTAATTCAAGGTATTTGTGGACATTTGTGGACAAATGTAGACATTTTTGGACATCAAGATGCTGCTGTCTAACCACAGAGACTGATGGCATTACAATGTTCAGTTGAAATTTTGGATCATTAAAATGAAGCATACAGGTTATTCTACTTCATTAAATGAACATTTATTATAGGGAACTACACAGAATTTAATACTCATACTTTTGATCTAAGCCTTTGTGACAGGTTCTTGTAATTTGGTAAACTTGGCTTATTGTGATACATTTGGGGCCTTCTGATTTTCTAAGGTGTATTTCTCCTCTTGCGTAGATAAATTGTAATAGGGTGCTAAGCCTGAAATTAATTGTGTGAACAGATTACCAGATGTTAAATCAAATGAGTAAGCAGTACTGGTCAACCACATAAAATTCTTGACCTGAAATATACACCTGAAAATGTATGTTCATCCATTATGTTCCTCTACCTAGGCACGCATGTACAACAGAGCAGGCAGAAGAGTAATAGACAATAAAGTAACCTAGAAGAGCATGTATTACTTCATAAGAGAGTGGCAGCACTTCCTGTATAAATCTGGAAGTTCTCTACTATAGTGACTTAGCATTATAAGTGTCACTGGCAAAATAAGTTTGAAAATTTAATTTAGTTTATATAGAAGTGTTGTGTTCCAGAGAGTTTGTGCTAATACACTAGAGGAGTATAGTATACTCTATATAAGTATACCTAATGCAGCCCAAAGTGTCTTTTCGTGGAGGGGGCATCACAAGCACATTTAAAATGCATCAAGGTTTCTACCACTTAAGCTAATATGAGATAGCACGACAATAGGCTTAAAGTCATCCTTATAGAATGGAGAAGATCTGTGTTTTAAGAGCATAGTTAAGAATTTTGTCCATGAGATACAAAATACACAAGTTTTGTATGTACAAGAGTGAACAAATTAAACAGAACTGAGACTAAAAGGCTTCCATAATTGCTGCCAAGTTATTGTGATTGTGTTAAATATCAACTTTATCATCTGCCCTTTTTGGATTTTTACTTGTCAGGATAGAAGGAGACACTAGCTGAAGTTACACTCAACATATCATGAGTAATGGGAATGCAGCAATTTTGAGATGTTCACATGTAAGTTTGTCAAAAGAAAAATTAAATAGAAAGCAAGGGCTAGAATGCCAGTATTTCATTTATTCTTGCACAAAAAGAGAAAAAAGCAATTCTTCTGCCTAAGGGAAAATTTTTTAAATAGCTTACCTAGAAAGAAGGCTTGAGGTAATTAATTTGAAAACAAGCTGCAAATTCTGTGGCAGACTTTAACAAGGTATGTGTATTAATGCTAATTTGAATAGACCTCTAGAAGCTTCACTGACAACTAGACTGGAATCAGAATTATACTGGTAGTTTTAGATCTTTTCAGATACGTGTCGCAATGACAATGTTGAGTCTTAACACAGAAATACAAAATGCTGAAAGAAATCTGGTAGTAGGGATAGATGCAGGCATAGAAATCCCAAGGACCAATTCCTCTCTTGTTCATATTAGACATTCCAGTGATACTCCAAAATGTATGTCATCCTTGTATTGATGAACTGCCTCTCCAGGATACAAGATAATTCACTTTCCATATGGTATTATCAACAAAGAGCTGACGAGGTGTTCAGAGTCAGATGTGAATCAGGTCTTAAGCTGAAGCTTAGTGTCTGGGCTAAAGGCCAGATCATGCCACAGTTCATATTCAGAGACATAAATCTGATGAGCTGTTCTCACAAGGTATCCACTAAAAATGACATCCTTTTGAAATAATGGAAACCTCACCATATCTGCCAGTGCTGCAGCACTGTATTCCTAGACTCAGAACAGCACAGAAATTAAAGCTCACAGACAGAACTCTGGCTCCAGCTCAGCAAAACACACTAAGAACATGTTTAAGTTGAACCCTATACCAAAAAAGCACAAACTGAGGCACATGTTTATGCTTAGTCATTTGCTAAAGTGTTCTTCTTAATCAGGGCCTGATTCTGAGAAATGAGGTTCTGACAAAACCACCTCATTTGCTTTCTATATTTCAGTCAGCCAAAATATTGCCTTGTTTTAGAGAGGTTTTAAATTATAAATTACAAATAATTAGCAGAACACTTTATGCCAGGATATTGACTGCATGTATAACTTGTTTAAGAATACCTTATAACAAAGCAAACTGAAAAAAGCGTATACATTGTAAAGCTTACATTTTAGATTTTTGGTGTAATACTGATGCCATTTCCAAAATGCTCTGATTTATCCCAGACTTCCTTTACAGCATACAATGGGTATTTACATTTTCTCTGCAGCTGCTGCAACCCTTTCAGAAGAATGGATAGCACTCGTGCTGGCAGATTTAAAAACTCAGCCGGACGAGGGAAAATAACAATTCATGACTACAAGCACAATCTTGGTGTATTAATGATATGTAGTAATGCTAGTTTAAGATCTGGAACATATTTTCCTGTTCCAAACTTCCTCAAAAACCGAATATTTAGGATTATTATTTAAATTAGCTCGTTATCTATTTGTGTCTTTAGTCTTGAAGATCTGTCCTTGACTGAATGGTAGTTTTATACATTGCTTAAAAGTTGGTGGTCTTGATTTACTCTTAAGTAGTATACAGTATTCTCAATATGTTTAACCCATAAGAAGAATGAAGTATTATTGTGTTTCATAGATGCAATAGCATCATAATCTCAAAACTCACTTCTATGGAAAGTAAAAAAACAAGAAATAAAGAAAGAAATAGACAAGTGTAAGATATTTCCAACAGCAAGAAAAAGGAATGATCATTGCTGCATGGTGATTTCCTCAAAGTAATACAAAGAAAAACACTCTTGTGGAATAATCAAAAAATAAAAGTATTTAAAATACAGTAAAAGTGTAAATTAGGGAACTTCCATATTGAACGAATTATAATAAAAATAGAAGAGGAAATATGAAGTAAAGAATTGCCATAGCAGGGAGCTGTGCTGA
>VYZS01061263.1:5801-15805 GCA_013400695.1 Neodrepanis coruscans
AAGTCTATGAAAATTAAAACTTTGGAAAAAAAAAAGAAAGGACTTGAAAGTTTGGGCTATTATAGAACTTACAAAGCTGTTTATTTGGAAGTATATTAAGTTGCTAGGTGACATAATGGAGCACAAGTCCTTGAACTGCCAGCCCCAGTACATATTACAATCCATATTATTTTTCTAATTGGAAGAAAACTATAACGGTAAAGGCAGACCATTAGTTGTGACGCTGTAACTATTACTTCAGAATGCAATGACTGACCTTTTCAAAACATGTAATTGCCAGATCTTGTAACTTACACAGTCACCTAATTGTTTCAAGCCTATAGGCTGCTTGTGTTCTGTGGTGCACTTTCTCAAATACTAGAGTTGAACAAAGTTGACACATCTTTGAGGTTCAGCATAAATACAAATGCTGAAAATTCTTCAAGTACAAGGTGATTTCCCAGGGAAGAGAAAAAGAAGATCTCAAACACAGTACATTTAAAGCAAATTAAATTTTTTTCGGCTTGCTTCATACGATGCGACCTCTAGGCAAGTGTATGATCTGAAACCATTTGCTGTCACCTTCAGGTTCCATTTTCCAAGACTTTCTTCAAAGTTCTAAGAAATACAAATTCTGAAAACAGTTCTTTTTGTTCAGTAATAACAAAAAGACATCCTACAAATCCTGCATCTTTGTAAGAAGCTCTTTACCACTAGTAACCAGCCTCTTTTCCAAATCTTAGACAAATTTTAAAAGCCAAATTGGTTCTTAAACTAGGCCTCAAGAGAAGATTTCTGTTAATCAGCAACTCTGTAACTGTGGATTACATTAAGTGGCCTTTGTTGTATACATCATGTTGCATCTTTCTACCTTATTTTCTCTTAGAGGTTAGAAAACTGCTATTTCCTTTCCTTTGTCTTCATTCTAGCAAGCACTGGACATGGTGTGTAGACTCATCAAAGTGGGGACTCCCAATCCCTCTTCATATGAAAATTAAGTTATAACAAAGAATAGTGAATGGAATAGTGAAGAGATTGAAAGAGATGTCTAGTTATTTTGGGGGTTTTGTTATTATTTTGTTACTTATGTTATTTTTACCGGTTCAAACGAAATAAATACCTTAATTAATCTTTTAATTAGCTTGGGGTTTTTTTTCCTTCCCCTGGGAAAAGAATGCTAATTTAGAGAACATCTCCCTGAGAGTAACGCCTATGAAAAGGTAGCAGTCATATTAATACCCACATTATTTCAAAAAAGATACTAGGAAACAGTAAGTATTATTACAAGACATTAGGAGATTAGGTCTCCATATGTCTTCATTCTTAAATGCATAATGGGAGCCTGTTATACTTTTAACTTCCACAATGGCACAAATTTTCCTTTGCTTAACACTTTCAAAATCTTATACAAAAACACTCACATATAAACTAGTCATAACTCAAGGATATATAATCTAGAGGTTATTTATTTTGAAATTGGAAGTGACTTTAAAGCTATGAAATCTGACTTTTTGTATAAGAAAACACAATTCTTTGCTCATTAATTCCTAAAGTAAATTGATAATTTCTTATTGAACTAGAATCTCTCTCAAGGACACAAGAGCACTTTTTGAAACGGCTTTGAACCTCATAAAGTATTTATCAGCATTTCTTACTCCTAAGCACAAATGAAACTGCATTCAACCTACTTAAATAAGTGCAAACACCACCTTACCTTGTTCTTACTTTGCTGGAATGCCTAACCTAAGTGAGGAAAAGTTTTATCTTTTCTTTCTTGACCATATCTGATTATATGAGTGTCCTCTAAAAGGATGACATAAAATGCTGAACTTTAGATTTAAATACCTTAGGCACTCTATATGAAAACCACAGTGATGAGATTTAGAGGAACCACATACATATTATCTTCTGTGTTCTAGAAAGATGTTTCAATAATCTTGAAAAAGACTTTTTGGAATAAAGGTTCTTGATTCCATCTTGTGGACAAAAACCCTGCTACTCTAACTGATCATGTAGCACTCTTTCAGAACTTTACTGTGTTTGCTCCAGCATCCAAAGGGAAGAATCAAGAACCTAAGGCCTTTCATTTGCTTCTGCTTTATAGTACATTCAATCATCTTAAATTATTTCTAATTTTTTCTTACGTCTGTCTTAGAAGATTCTTTTACTCCCATATTAATTACCCACAGCTTATTCATACACACCCATATAGCTTCTCATATTTAGCCTTTCCTAAATAAATTGACCTAATCATGTCTGTTCTGTCACAGCAAAATCCCCATGAGGTTAATAATTCTAGTAGCTCCTGTACTCAAAAACTTGCAAAATTAAAATGAATTGACCATAAAAACACAGATAAAATATGTTGCAGGTCTCACCAGGACTCTGTAAAATAATATGAATGCTTTTTTTCCTTTGTAAAACACATTCTCAATTCACTGAAGAACCACAGCTGTCTTTTTTCATTGGCAGCCATCATCTGAAGTTCCAAAACCAGAAAATCTTCTGATACTTCTAGCTGAATGGATTCCAGATTGCAGCAGAATGTGTTTTCATTCAGCCCCACATCCCTTCAGCATTTTGCAACTTATACAACATTTAATGGTTTTCCATCTAATCCTCACGGTCATTCATCTTTTCCTGTGCATCTCGATCCTTTGCAGCACATATAACCCTCAGCCACATCATCCTCAGGGTTTAATTAATATACACTCTCATTTTTTGGCACAAAGTTATTAATTAAAATATGACATAATCTCTGTCTCATAAAAGTCTACTGAAAATTTTCTTACAGTTCAAGAATATCTTTTTTCTTTACAAACTATAATAGATCATCTTTAATTAGGTTCTCACCCCTCTTATAATTCTTCCACTGATCTCCCATCTTCTGCAGTCAGCAAATTCATACTCCACTCCAAGAGGAAAACCTGGATAACTTTGATGCTCAGATTTATGATGCATATTTTGTTTTGCAGAAGGACAGGTAAGCCTGGAGTACTAATTCTGATGTGAGCTAACACATCAATCTTGAAGGCATTATACTGTGGAGTATACAGAGACACCCCAGCATTTCTGCACAAACAACCATGTAATAGGAAGGGTATTTTAGAAGGCAATTGCGTCCTTTCTGTTATCTTTGGTCTTCTTCACTTCTTTACATCTTCGCTTCTACCATTCTGCAGGTGGCCCAGGATTCCTTCTCCCCTCTCAGAAATTTAGCATGTGCTTTTACTCTTGAAGCAGCTTGAGTCTGAGCTGGCTCATTGGCTTCTCTGTGCAGGCCATATCATATTCAGAAAAACCTGTGTGTCTTCACTGTGCCATTGGTTCAGAGTTTACCGCTTAGACTTCATGTTGACGAAGGGCACCTAAACCATTTGCCGAACAGACTTGGTCCCAGAAGCAATACAGTCTCATTCACCCAGCTCCATACTCCAGCTATGGAACACCAGCAGACACAACATGGTTTTCCTCACAGTTAATTGAAGTGTTACAATGTCTACCACTCACTTAATCCAGAATCCAGCTAAGATGCTAAGTAGCAGTTGACTACTATGTTTGCAGTTTCAAACAACACTGTACTCTCCTGCATCTGTTTCATTACAAAACCAAAAAAACACCCAACATACTAACCCAGCTGACAGACCTTCAAATAAACATCAGAATTCTTTCAGAAGTCTGAGACCGAAATTATTTATGCTTCCCTCCCAAATCCTGTTTCTCCCAGTCTAAATTTATTGAGCACAATAAATTCTGCTTCCCTCTTGGCTGCCATTGTTTCTCTTTCATATTTCCCACCTTTAGTCACTTCTGCCTCTAACATGACCTTCGATATACCCATCTGTACAATGACAAGAGGCAAACATTTTTGTAGTTTTGGAGCAAAGTTGAGAAGATACTCTCTATTTATTTCATTCTTCTATTCCAAATTCCTGGGGTTTTTTTTCACTCTTTATTTAATCATTGAGTAATATTTTCCATTTGTTTTCATTTCTACCATTTTGACTTTCGCATTCGACTTTAGATGGTGATTAGTCCTTTTCCAGTTTTTACTCCTTGAAGGCTCACTACTTATGCTTCATATGCTTTCTGAGACAGTTACTTATTTAGTTGGGAGAGAAAACTTTTCCCTACTGTTTTTTTCTTACTTGGAATACAACTTCAACATACTTCTACCATATCTGGGTTAAAGAAATTTCTATCCTCCTCCACAGTCAAGTCCATGATTTTCCACTTAATTTAAATTAGTGTACTTGTAATCACTGTAATCTGATCTCTACCACTATGTTTCACCAAAACTAAGGCCAAAATACTACCGCTTTTTTTGTGTGACTCTTTAGTAACCACTGCTCAGAATAATGGGGTCCTGTTGTTACTACTTATTAAGTTCAGCTCTTATAACACGACAACACCCTCAACTTCCCACTAGCAGTTTTTCCCTAGCCCTTTTTATATTAGAAATAGAATTTTCCTGAGCCTTACACAGGTGAGCTGAGCCCGAGAGAGCCGCAGAGACGCACAGGTAAAGCACAACAGCTCAGGCGGGGAATTCCTGCCGCACCCACGGTGCGCTGCACAAGCCGCAGCACCACCGCACCTCCCGGCTGGGCAGCGCCTAAAACCTCCCTTTGTTCCCAGCCGTCACACTCCGGCCTCGAGGGGTATAGTTGGCGGACAACGGCTGCTACGGGCCAAGCAGGCAGTCACCCCTCGTAGGTGGAGCCGCCTGCTCCCTCCTCCGAGCCCCTCCAGAGCCTCCCGAGGGCGTGAGGTGTGGCTCGGAGCCGCCTCCCAGTGCTGCCCCCGCGGAGCGTGCGGCGTTACCGTACTTGGTTACCGTTGCCGGGGGCTCGGCGGGCAGCGATGGTGAAGGAAACCATCCGGGTGTATGCGCGAGTGAAGCCGCTGGGCAGGCGGCAGCAGGCGGGGGTAGGCTGAGGAGCTGAGCTGCTGCACTGCCGGGCGCGGAGCGGGGCTGCTGGGGGGCAGCCAGGACGTCCTGGGACGGGGGGAGCGGGCAGGGAGCGCACCGCCCTCCCCGCAGGTTGCTCGGCCGGCTGGGGAGGGCGGAGGGCCTGGTATGCGGGTGCGGAGCGAAAAGCGACAGCCCTGTCCAGCTCTCCGAAGAAGTAAGAAGTTCGTAAAAGCACGAAGTACGGGAGGTTAGGCTGTGACTCTTGGGAGAAGGAGCGAGGAGCTTCATTCCAGCCTAGTTGTTGGAGTAAGGCTCCAGCAAAACACTTGACACTGGTCGCTGGGTTTGTGCAGTTCAACGCTATTCTGAGCATGGAAGGGGAACGTGTAGCTCCCAGTCTGTAGCTGTACTTGCAAGGGATAATGTAAGACAATGAAAGTGTTCCTCAGAAGCCATATATTTAGGTCTCTTAATTGTCTTCTCGTTTTAGACCAGCTGAACTAATTTTGTCGCAGCCTTTCCTAATGTATTCTTCCAGGTTTTTTTGGAGAGGTTTGCACTTGGAGCTGTGCTTTGCTTTTCATGACATCACAGATATTAGAGTGGGATAGTAAGCAAGTATGTCAAAGAGGCTACGCTTTTGTTTGAAGTGTATTTGTAGTGTTCACATGCTAACATGATAATGCTGGTGTGTGCTGGTTTTGCTGTATAATAGCGAAAGGAAGTTCTGATCAAATATTAAGTGAAATTTGTACAAAATTTTTCTTCAGGCAGTTACAGGTACTCAGTTTACATGTTATATCTAAAGGCTGTGCTGTTCTATTGGTGAAATTCTATGAATTCATATCTGTGCTTATTAGAGTTATTCAGTTGATGATGATGAGGAGCCTCTGTCCAGTCTGGAGATTGCTGTGCCACGTGACTTAGCAGATGGGGTCATAAATAATAAACGAGAGAGCTACAAGTTCAAGTGAGTAAAAGCATTATCTTGGTATCTTCCCCCTTTAGTCCTTGATAACTCTATAGGTGGTGATACATACAAAGAATCTTGTTTGGAGAAAGTAAATATTTTTTAGGAACTCAAAATCACTACCAGCAGTATCAATCAAATATTTTTATTACTTCAGCAGAAGACTTCGAGTCAACACTTCAAAATTTTGGTGATGAATAAAGCTAGATATATAATCACATCTAATGATGAGATTGAAGCTGTCTTTTTCCAACCTGGATATTCTTTATTTTTGTAGTATTAAATAAGTAAATTTTTTGCTCTATACTATTAAAAGAGAGAGCCCTGGCTAAACATCTGCAGTTCAGACTGATGCCATTTTACATCAGCTAAGGAAATTTGCTTGAGAAGAGAGAAGCTGCCCTCTCCAAATAGATTAATATGCAACACTAGGCTAGGCTGCAGATGCCCAAGACCAACTAAATATATTTTTTTCTGACTTTATAACTTATTAAAAAAATCTGTTGAGAAGCTCTATAGCTCATTACCCTTAAGGCAATGTGAAAATAATTCTATGGAGTAAGCATTTTTTTTTCCTCTATAAAACTCATGCTTTCGTGCAGTCTATGTATCCTGGCCACCTCAAACATTATTCTTTTTTGTTCTTACTCTGTTATATGGGAATCAAACAGAATTGTTTGAGTTATGTGACTGATTAAGCATTAGCAGGATAGAGTATATGTATTTATGTTTTGTGTATTGCATTTGTCTGTGATACTGTACACATTTCATGGGTCAGCATAGTGTCTTTCAATATACTCAGTGTCTGTAATGCCTTTGTACATACCATGGGAATGTCTACGTGAGTGTACAGTTCCAAATGGGAGACAACACTGCAGGATGCCAGCAGTCCTAGAGGTTTCTGGAGTATATGGATTACAACTTCCTAACATATGATTAAAAAGCCCATCAGGAAAAAACTCTGCTGCACCTCATATTTGCAAACATGGAAGAACTAATGAGGGATATTAAACCTGGAGGTAGCCTAGGTTGCAGTCGTCATGAGATAGTGAATTTCAGGATACTGAGAGAAAGGAGCAAGGCAAAAAGTAGGACCACAACCCTGGATGTCATGAATGCAGACTTTGGCCTGCTGATGGACCTACTTGAAAGAATTCTGTGAGACAGAGCCCTGGAGAGAAGTCTGGGAGAACTGGCTGATTTTGGAGATCACTTCCGCCAAGTGCAAGGATGATCCATCCAGCTGAACAGCACATGCTGCAAAGGCAGCAGGAGGCCTGATTGGATGAGGAAGCAACTCCTGACTAAATGGGAATTATAAAGGGAAGTGTGGAAGAGGTGAGAAGAGCATCAGGGTACCCTAGCGAGCTGTGTGAGGAATGGGATCAGGAAGGCCTAGATAAGCATACAGCTAGGAGTGTTGAAAATGAACTGAGCTGCTGGACTGAGAGGGCTGCATCAGGGGCACATAGGGCTGTCATCCAGGCCAGCTGGAGGCCAGTCACTAGAGTAGTCAGTAAGAGGATCCAGTACTATTTAGCTTTAAGGACCTGGGTGGTGGGACCAAGTGTAGCTTCAGCAAGTGCACAGACGATATGAAACTGGAAGGGACAGTTCACGCACCAGATAGCTGTGCTGTCATTCTTGCTGACATCAAGAGACTGGAGAAATGAGTCTATAGGAATGACAAGTCCTGCTTCTGGTGAAGAATAACCAGGGCAGGCTTGAGGCTGACTGAAAGCAGGCTTGCAGACTTGGAATTCTGGTAGACAAAATGTTGAACATGGATCAGCAATACACCATTTGCAGTAAAGAAGGCCAACAGCCTCTCAGCTGCATAAGAGCATTGTCAGCAGGTCAAGGAAGTTGATTCTTCCCATCTTCAACACCAGTGAGATCACAGCTGGAGTTCTGTGTCCCATTCTGGGCTCCAGCAAAGGGATGCAAAGATGATTAGGGACTGGATAGTCTGACAGATGAGGAGGGGCTAAGAGACCTGGGACTGTTTTCCCCAAAGAAGGCTCAGGGTGATCTTCTCAATGTCTACAAACACATAATGGGGAAAGAGGGAATTAAGAAGATGGAACCAGTGGTGCCCATGGACAGGAAAAGAGTTAGTGGGCACAAATTGAAATACAGAAAATATCTGGAATTATAGAATGTTTTGGGTTGGAAGGGACCTTAAAGATCATCTAGTTCCAACCCACCTCCTACGGGCAGGAAACCTTCCACTAGACTAGACTGCTCAGAGCTCCATCCAACCTGGCCTTGAATACTCCCAGGTATGGACCATCCACAGCTTCTCTGGGCAACCTAACTAACCCTAATCTAAATTTACCGTCTTTTGGTTTGAAGGCATTACCCCTTGTCCTGTCACTACATGCTTTTGTAAAAACTTTCTCTCCATCTTTCTTGTAGGCCCCTTTTACTTACTGAAAGGCTGCAATTATATTACCCTAAAGCCTTCTCTTCTCCAGACTGAACAATCCCAGTTCTCCTAGCCTTTCTTCATAGGAGAAGTGCTCTAATCATCCTGGTGGCCCTCCTCTAGAGTATCTTCAGATCGACATCCTTCCTGTTCTGGGGACCCCACTGTGAGGTGGTAAAATACTGGAACAGGCTACCCAGAAAGGCTGTGGGGCCTCCGTGTGTGGAGATACTCAAAGCCTAGTGGACAGACCCCTGGTCTAGCTGACTGCTAGGGGGATTGGAGCAGATGGTCCCTTCCAACCTCAAGAATTTTGATTCTGTAAGACAACTTCAGTTATTGTATATAGAAAGTGACAACATACTGAATTAAATATCTTCTTGTGACCTATAGTAANAGTTGTATTCTTCTCCTTTATTTCAGTGTTGGCTGATAGAAGACTTTTATATATTAATTTTCTCCATTATGTAGACTTTAGTTTTGGGGTCTAGATACTTTTAAGTACTTGAAAATATCTAAGTGGTATTAAAATCAGTGTTGAATAGGCNGCTGTGGGGCCTCCGTGTGTGGAGATACTCAAAGCCTAGTGGACAGACCCCTGGTCTAGCTGACTGCTAGGGGGATTGGAGCAGATGGTCCCTTCCAACCTCAAGAATTTTGATTCTGTAAGACAACTTCAGTTATTGTATATAGAAAGTGACAACATACTGAATTAAATATCTTCTTGTGACCTATAGTAATTGTGCAGCAGAATGAAGGAAACAGCTATAAAAAAATGTGAGCCTGGGTGTACTGGTGGGGTGGTGCATTTGGTTATAGTGTAATCTATTTATCCGGGATTCAGCATGGTGCCAGTTACAAACACTGATTCTCTTGATAGATTTAAAATACGATTTATTTTTTTCTAAGCCACATCATTTTATCTGAGGATTTTATTGTACAAATCTTGTGAAAGCAGCTCTGTGTACAGCCTATTTATGTACAATAGCACAACAGCAAGCTGTGGTTAAGACTACAGGGAAAACATTGTACTAAGTTATGTAAGCCTAATGATGTAAACATTGACTATTACAAACACAAACAAAAATTTCTGAATCAAGTAGTGTTTTAAGATTCTAAGCAATTATTATTATTTGCTTAATATTTTCAGATTTCAGAAAATTTTTGATCAAGAGGCAAAACAAGATACGGTTTTTGACAGCATTGCCAAACCAGTAGCAGAATGGTACGTTTTGGTCTTGCAAGTAAAGAAGGTGAAGCTACTTTTGCATTTGTTGTATTACCAGAGGAGAGCTGGCAAGTCTGTCTCGTTGTTATAGTATCAATGGATTGATATTTTAGTTTTCTAAATACTGACATGTCTGAATCTAGGAGATATACAATCCCCTGAGAATTTTATGTATGCTAAGACTCCAGTCTTTTTGACTCCCAAAATAGCACTCTTTTGTTGTATAGCTGTAGAAATCCACCTCTAATTCTTTTTTTGTCTGTAANCAGATGGACACTAAGCCTTTGTTGTTACTTGGAAGAAAAAGGTATCTATCTCACTATAATTTCATTTTCTCCCCTCCATCCCCCCTTATTCTTCTTTGAAGTCCCCCATAAAGTAGAAGGGCATTTGACATTGAAAATGAAGAGCCAATGAATTTGGAACTTCATTAGAATAAGTTAAATAGACTTAAAAATAATGTTTGTTATCTTATTTTCTCACC
>VYZS01061265.1:1639-19523 GCA_013400695.1 Neodrepanis coruscans
GTAGGTTGAATTCACAAATTTCGTTACTTGTTGCATATGAAATAACTGAACATAAAAATGGTTGCTATTCTACCATTATCCTATATTATACCTGTTTGGAATTCACGACAGCAGTAAATATAAAAGCATCAAGCCTGGGTGACTCTTTTAGATGAACTGCAAATCTTATCCGTACCTGGATAGCTGTACTCAAAGGAAGCTCTTTAAACTGATTGTAGTCTAAGTTATATATTGCTGAAGGTATTTTCCCCTTGCCCAGTTAAGTCTTTTTAACCTGAAAATAGTCTGCCATTTTGAATTGAGCATCAGCTGGAGAAGAGTGTGTGTTTCTTGCCTGGGGCTTAAATGCCTTCTCCCATTACTGTTCACACCTCAGCCATCATGTGCCTCTAGTAATTGAATCTCACCAATCTTCACAAAGGAAAGCTTATATAGCATGGCAAGTTAGTGACTTGATCCCTTCAAAAAAGGCAGCTAAGAGTTATCAAATAAAAGAAGTTATACACAAATTAAATCCTCGCAGTTAGCAATGGAAATCCCACATAAAAAAGCTGCCTACACTTGTTGTAAGAATGAATAAACACTCAGTGACGTTGTCTTTAAAAACAGCTCAATGTATTACAAATCTGTCAGGCTCAACAAAAATCTGAAAAAATGTACGTGTACCCTCCTCCTAATACATATACATATTTGTGTGTGTATAACACACCAAGTGAGAAACACAAGATCTAAATTTACTGATCTGAACAGCGAGATCTCTTAGATTGTGATCACAGCCCTTTCACTGCAAGCAAGGTATTTACCTTACCCTTCTCAGCTCTGCATTCTCACCTGTAAAACTCCAGTGCTGCCTACTTGCAGGCTCTGAGGCCCAATCTGCTTGTGTTGTAAAACATGCAATATACCTCACAAGGAAAAAGCTGAATTTATTTTCATGGGAAAATTTTTCTCTGCACATTTGTCAGGAAGGGAAAGAATTTAAAAGAAGCCTGTTCCTCCACACTTGTAGGACTATGCTGGCTTTGAGCATGATTTCACCTTTAATGATAACTTTTAAGTCAGTAAATGTCTTTGAGAGAGTCTAAAATGACGTCTAAACTCAAACTCCATGTACAAGTTTAAGTGCTAGGAGGACAAATGAGTTTTTCAAGGTGAAATGCTGAACTGACCTTGAACATGAAAGCAGAGCCTTTAGTATTACACAGAAAAATGTTAGATTCCAAGACTTCACTTGAGAAGCAGAACTAATTAGAGACGATTAACAGAAATGAGGCATGTAATAGCTGGAATAGGGCATGACTGTGGTATGAAAGGCTGAATCACTGGATCTCTCATTTAGGTCAAGATCTTAAAAATACTACACCTTTATTAAGGGCAAGTGATGAGTTTTAAAGATGTCCCTGCAGGAGCTGAACATTCATTATAACATTCAAGATTCATTCTGCAAGTAGGAGTTAAGACTGTTTTCATCCTTGATATCAGGATACTTTTCTGAGCATGGGGTCTTATTCAGGGCTGTGTTCACATTCCTACTACTCTGCAGGGGGTCCTGAAGGGATAGTCACCAAGTATGTACTACAACGGTAAGAGGGGAGGCTTTCTTTTTGATTACTCTACTAACCAATATTTTATCTTTTTTTTTTTTTCCAAAGGGAGTCTGAAATACATTTCAGTCTCTTTCCTCGTAACTTTCCACTTCCTAATTTTTCCCATCACTAACCAGCTTCCCACAAACTCTTAACAACCTTTCATTACTGAGTGGTAATAAATGTTCCAGAATTGATGGGACAGCACTTCTGATACACACCCTGTAATGACTGCTTTACCAGCATTGTAGTAATGGGCTCAGCTAAAATGAAAATTTTTCACATGGAATAGACAGGGTTGGAAAGGGCTTCCAGTGATCATCTAGTCCAACCCACTGCTTCAACTAGAGCAGAAAGCTCAGCATCTATTCCTATGAGACATCTACTTCTCGGAACTTTCCATAATGAATTAATATCAATCCTTATTTTTGGAAAGCCAGGTTTACTGTAAGCATGCGTAACCACATGCCTGTAGTTAATGGAAGTGTTGTGCTCATCAGTGATTGCAGAAAAGAAGCAGTCACCCATGAAGACCCAGAATTCTTCAGGCTGTTTCAGAGCTGTGGTATAAAAGATGTGCAGATTTAAAGCATAGGAAAATCAGTCTCTCAGCTTTCTGGGTGTTTGTAGTTATGCTAATAAAAGTAAGGAAAGATTTCCCCTGCCTGTAGAAACATTGACATGGCATGTCTGAAGCTGAAGCACAATTACATAATGTTGGCAGGTCATTGTGTGAATTTCCTCTAGAACATGTTTCTATGTTAGCCCAAAAGAAAAAAACATGCAATTCAGGATGCAAATGCATTTCTGTTGCTGCTTATCTGCTACACAAAAATCTCTGTGAAGTGAAATAACAATTTCCATTTGCTTTTAGTAGTAATGAAGAATGCACTTCCCTCAAAGTTTAGTTTAAGAACTGGGATATAATGAGCAGAGTCATAGTTGACAGCCAATCCAAGCCTTAATTTAAGATTAAAGAATATAGTCCTACTTCTGATGCATCTCAAGTATCTCAAAAGGCATAATTCTTCATATCCTTGAAAAGAAATCACTCTTGATTAGAACCCACTGACTTCCTGCTTTTGTAAGCAAAGCCACGCTGGTCCTCGCTGGACATAACACAGCAACATTTTCACTGAAATGAATGGAAGTTAGACCAGAATAAATAAGGCTTAAATCAATTCTTCTCAATGCTACTCATGCAATAGCAGAGGTACCTACTACATGTGCACATCTTATTGCAGCAAAACCATTGTCAGCTCAGAGATGTTGACTGGGGATACAGCAGGGCCACTGTTAGATATTTTCCTCGGTCACTGGGCAGTGAGAATGCTTACAGAGATCTCTGGGAACAGCAAGTGCCTGCATGAATCTATGAACTAGTGGGCAATTCCCCAAGCAAAATGAAAGATATGACGTGGTGTTTATGCCTTTAAGGCTATAGTTTTTTCCCTTTCTTACCCCTTTCCATCACTTGTCAGATAATTTCATCAGTCTGGTTGCTGGAAAGGTTTTTATCCAGATCCTTCAAAGATGTTCAGTGCTAATTCTTCCTCCTCCTGTTTAATTCCATTGAAGTTTTGCTCCAAACACCTCTCAGTCTTGTCACTTCACCATCATGGAAAATGGTGGAAATTCCGAGTTGCCTATTTGTTTTTCAGGAAATCCAATGTTCTTTGAAAACAGCCCTTTGAATGTGAAAATGGCAATTGATTTTAGTCACTTTACTCTTCTTTCACTTTTCCATGAGCTCCAAAATGGGTAGATGTTAGACTAAATTGAATCAGACATTTAAGACATACTCAAGAGAAAATAGAACAGATAGTTCTTGTTATATCAAGCAGAGGGCGTTTTTTTACATGGACTGAGGCTTGCAAAATGTTCAGTACCATTAGTACTGAATAAAGAATTACAAATGTCAGCTGTGTTTAATGTGAGAGAAGGGATGGGTTTAGCTAGAAAGTCTGAATTGGCAAGCCCTACAAAATGTTGGTTAGATATTATCTTTTTGCAGTTGCATTGCAGAGTACCTGTTTGCATTCTGCTGACGTGATATATACTGCTCCAAATACATGTACAGATAGTGATGAAAGAGGCTTGGATTATCATTCCCACAAACACGTTTTTCATATTTTCCTACATCCTAAGGTCAGAATCAGTGGATCTTTGTTTTCAGAATTCTTTTAACTTTTTAAGATTAAGCAGGAAAAAGAAGAGTCTAAAAGGGCCTTACACATTTTCATCCCATTTAATAGCTCTGCTGTAATCTCTGATATATTAGTGTCATTCACTGGCTTTTCTCACTGTCTTTGCACATTTCTTGTTATGCAGCTTTTGTTTTTTATCTTACAAGCTTAGTGTGTTCTTTCTGTATCTTATTTTTGAGGCTATCAAAGGAAGGTAAAAGGCTGCTGGAGAAGAGCAGGTACAATTAGGAATTCTTTACACTGTTTCATACCTCAGTAGAGTATTTGCCCTTCTTACAGTTCTTGGAGCCACCAGAGTCAAAGAACTACAAAGCATATGACTAGCATAGCCGTATCTTGGCCATTCCAACTAGAATTGCATCTCACGTGTCCCATGACTAATATTTCCAGAACTCTGTATGTAATTCTCAGCTCCAGTTTACTCTTCCATCCCACAAAATGGGATCACCAGCAGAATGTTGTGTATTTAGCATTGCCTGTTTGCATTTAAGAGAGACATCCAGGAAAGATGCCTGTATAAATAACAAGGTACAGGTGGCTGGGTGCAGACAGGAGTCCTCTTTGCCTGCTTTGAGGCAGCTTTAATCCAAGTGCCATTCAGCTGTATTAGCAGAGCACAGTGGCTGATTTAATGTGCTATGCCTCTCAGTATGGGCCTGGATTCAGTGCGGTGCTAACGCAGCTACAGCTTTCCTACAACATCATCTACCTTGTTCAAGCAGCAGCAACATGACTTGTAATAGTTTGGATACACTCTCAGGGGCTCTCTTTCCAGCTGTTGGGATGTTGGTGAGTTATACCGCAGATTCTTCACTGATAACAGAGCCTGATCTCTTCTTTCAGCCATGTAGACACTTGACTGTGTTCAGATTCATGGATGGTTTGCCACACCAGGAGCAGTATCACAGCTGCTTTTTAAGTACTTACAGATTGCCATAAAGCTTACCTAAACATGTCTGAAGCTACTGCTGTATACAGACCTCTTTTCAAGGCTAGATTATTACAGTGGGAGTTTTAGATTCCCTCCTGTGAGTAATCTGTCAGTGCAGGTTACTTAAATTGCAGTTGCTTGGATCCTTGCAGACTGATGACTGTCTATCTTTCTAAGTCCTGGCTTTGGCTTCCTGTCAAATTATATTGTCTTCAAAGTCTTCTAGCTCACATTCAAAGAAATAAAGAAATGTGTCACAGCCAAATTCAGAGCTAGGGCCCTCCTTGTGGAAGAAAGAGCTAATGAAGTGCTCTTACCATCCCTGTTGGAAACTCCAATGTAGGAGAACAGGAACTGTCAAAGGAAGAGTGTGACCGATGTAAGCTGCCTCTCATGCTGTCTATAGCTTCTCTGGCAGTCTGAATGTGAATTAGAGCATCTCTAGGCTTTACTTCAGAGGACAGTCAGATTTTGGTAGCCTCACATTGTAGGAACACAGTTGTACCTCTCGGAAACCATCAGCAAAGGAAATGTCAAGCCATTGTGACCACGGCTTAGGTAGGGGTACAAAGGTTTTTCTGTTTACCCACAACCTTGATCTCAACCACTGTAACTGAGAGCACTTTGAAGGAATGTATCCTGTCTGCAGACCCCCTGACTAATGCAGTTAAAGATGCTTTGTCTGTCTCATTATTTGAGGAAATGTTTAAGGCAATAGGATGGCAGTATGCTCAGCCTTGGGCAGGCAAGCAGTAAAAAGAGCAAGGAGTTTCTCCCCCTGCCCCTTAAGCATCCACCCAGGCCACAATTATTCAGGCACAGCACTTCCCAGCAGAGAAGGATGCACCAGGCAAGTGCCCTGATCCTTAGCTGCTGGAGTGGGGACACTGTGTAACGGGTTAGCAGCCAATGCCCCTTTTCTACCCACAGAAATATTTAGCCCTCGAAATATTCTGATTTCTGTCCCTGCTCATAAGATCCCAGGCAGGCAGAAGCTGCCCTAACCCTGAAGGTGCAGCAGCCTTGGTTTGTTGATGCCTGGAGAGAGGCACTTTGCTGGGCCTGGAGGAGCCCTGTAGAGCTGCAGTGGCAGCTGCGTGGTGCGTGTCACTGCGCGTCAGCCTGCCCGCCGAGAGGCCTTGTCAGCTGGAGTCTGTGTCAAAAGATGGGGGCAGCTTCCTGTTGACCCATTTTATGGGTGAATAAAATATAATCAATATAAAATAAACATAAGAATCTCATTGGGAAAAGGTTTATCTGGGTTAGGGTTTCTATTTGGTGTTTGCTGGTGTGAGAGGGCTTTCATATGATATGGCACTGGGAATGGCTGTGGAATCAGAAAAATACAGTGAGAACTGATGAAATACATCAGCCTCTAAAACCAACAAATTAATTGGTAATACCAATCTAGAAAATAATATGGAACGTTTATCTCCTTGCTGCCTACTGTCTGTGACTTTAGATGACTCAATTAGGTTTAAAGGCTTCCCTTAGAATATGTAAATATCAGGACTTTTTTTTTTTTCCCTTTTCGAGCCATCACAAAGAGCAAGGGGAATACTCAAGGTTGCCTAGAGATTGAGGCATTGTCTGAAAGATTTTGTTAATGCTGAGATGGGAATCATTAAAAAAACCCCAAAAGTAGAATTATCCCTGAGAGATCTTTGGCTGCAAACCCCTGTAGGCAGGATCAAAGGCACTTAGGTTGCTATTTCTCTAATTTATTTATTAGAGAGAATGCACTGTATATCAGGATTTAAGGAGCATGGATTAAGACATATCCTTTTAATGCTTGGTAGTTGGCTGGATATACACATATGTTTTTTGAACCTCAGTGCTTTATAAGTAAAAATATACTGCCATCAGAACAAAATGTTAAACTTCTCCTAGATGAAACAGAAAGAAGATTCCTAGTACAATGTTAATTTCTTGCCTGTATCCAGAAAGGCCAATTAAAACAGTTTCCTAGGAATCTGCTGCTATTTGATTTGTTGCAGTAAGTTTCAATCTTGTGTTGCCTTTTTATATGGAGTGAGAAGCTGGCTGTAAAATTTAGGTTCAGCAGGCAATCCATGTTTTCCATTTCTTCACAGGTTTCTGACAATGAAAATTATACTATTGATATATTATATTTTCTTGCATCATACTGCCAGTATATCAAGTATACTAAAAATGCAAGTAAAAATATAAGTGATTTCACTCCCAAATCCAAAAATCAAACTACATGATCTCTAGCACGGGGGTAGTATCTATCCTCATTGTAATGAGTGCTTTCAATAGCCAATGCACTTATTTAAAGTCTAGGGTAGCAAAAAATTAAGAGTAGGCACTTGACTCAAAGAATGAGAGAAAATTATTTTCTCATTGAAATTTAGGCAACAATCTTGTTGTTAAAGCAGCACACAGGGCTGGGTTTAGGGCTGCCCTTGTTTTGAACAGCAGATAATCCCCAGCTGTGGTGCAGAAGGGAAGGGAACCATCTGCTCACCCAGGTCAAAAGCTGTGCCTGAGCTGCCCTGGAGCCTCAGTGCCACCACAACCCTTCAGGCAAGGAGGGACCAGTGCTTCTCAGGGGCTCTGTGACCGGAGGTCTTCACAGATCACCCCCAAGGTAGTGCTGACTGCCCTTCATCTGTGTAACACCAACTGTGAAACAGCAGTCTAGACAATCTCTGACAGATATTTATCTAGCCCATTCATTAAAAAGTTCTGATATAGAGTCTAAATTATCCTTCAGTTGTGAACGTTCACTCAAGTCTTTCTCAATGCACATGGAATCTATTATTTTTATTTAGCCTGCCCTTCCAGTGGTCACAGGGAGCAACTGATCTCATTGCCATCCTTGATTGCCATTCTCTTTAGTGTAGGTAAGACTGTAATCATGTCTTCCCTCAGGCTTCTTTTCCTGTGACCCTTTCTCACAGGGCACATGTTTTTAAATGTCTTCCTATTTTTGCTGTCTTTTTCCAGCATTTTCCTAATTGCCTCTCTCTTGCTCACAGCAGCACTCAAAACTGCATACAGCCAGTACTGAATAGTGGTTTGATTACTCTCCTGTGTCTTACATGTCATTTTACTGTCAACACATAACAGCAGGATATTTGCCTTTCCCTACAGCTTTTCAGTAGGGAAGTACCCAATTTGACCATAAAAATCTGAGCATTCTCTAAACAGCACTGGGTTTTTTTTCTGAGTTCACTCTTGCAGAAAAGAAAAGGTGTAGAGATTTGCACAGGGAAAGTACCCCCTAGGTGCTTCAGGTTTATCAAAAGTAATACATGGGAAAAAAACAGTGGATAAATAGATAGATAGATAGATAGATAGATAGATAGATAGATAGATAGATAGATAGATAGATAGATAGATGTAAATGTAAACTTTGTGTGGAGACACATTTTGTTATGTAATAATAAAACATTAGGTTTACATCCTCTGCTTGTATGACATGGTTTAACATTCCAGCATCAGTTTCCCCAGTGCATTATCACAGATACTGTATAATATATCAGTGTTTAAAAATCTTTGTGAAGTCTGTGCCGCTGGTTGAGCATGAATGATAAAACACCTTTTTGCACAACCTCCTTTCTTTCTCATCAGACTCTTTCCTAATAGATCATTAGTCACAAACAACACCTGCTTACAGAGATTGATCAGTGTCCTTGCTACAGAATTCCCTTTCTGTCCTGTGACAACAAATATATAATTCAGTGGTTTATCCTGTGTTGTCAAAATCACTGCCATTTGAGGGCTACATTTTCAAAGATGCTGATTTCTTGCACTGTAATTTCTGAATGACTAAACAGTATGTGGGGGAAATGTTCAATCTCCAGAGATCCTCAGTGTTGACAGTTCCCAATGTACAGAGCACACAGCAGAGAGGTCTGTAACCTGGTATTCTTGCTCTGCTATTGGAATCATAGGTGTAGCACCCTAAGGATGCCTTTTAAGAATCTGAATTGAAAGGCTTAAATACAGGTGAGGCTGGGATGTTCTTAATGTTACTCCCACATGAACGGATCCATCTTGCAGAAGATGCAGATCTTACTTCCCTTTTTAAAAGTTACAGTGTTACTATTTTCATTCTTGAGATTTCATTCTGTTCCAGAGACAGAGATATTATCCATAGTAAAATATGTAAGTGAAAAGGAGAAAAACCAACCCAGGACCCTCACAATTGGGTCTAGAAGCTGTTTGTTGAAGATGGTGGCAAACATCTGAAAGAAATTTCATTTTTTGGCATGTTATGGATGCAATGTAAATAGCCAGGAGAGAGTGAGAGCCGCAGGGCTCCTGGTGCCTGTGCTCAGACACTGCTGAGTGCAGCTCTGAAACGCTCCATGATGGGCTAATGAGGAGCTGCTGAAGTACCAAATTGGCTATGAACTCATCAAATATGCAACCTAACAATACTTTGCTGGAAAGCTACTTGCATCATCTGAGCGTGCATGAGGGATGAGCAGTATGAGCAAATCCACGAATCTTTTGATAAGCAGAGCTTTATTCCTGACACAGTAATTAAGCAGTAATTAGAAGTTTTGTGAGTAATGGGAATAGTTGCGGGAAATGAAGAGTTCTTGTCTACAGGGAAAAAGTGCATATTGCCAGCATCTCAGAGGGGTGGGAAAAGGCTGCAAGGAAAGCTCAGATATTTTGCTCACATTACCAGCAATCCCAAATGAAATCCCATTCTTAATTTATGAACATTTTGGGGAACTATTATGAAGTAAATAGTAATTTTTTTCAGCTTTGCTGAAAGGTCATGGAGTCACTAAAATGGAGAAAAATAGAATCACAGAATGACAGAACAGTTTGGGTTGGAAGGAACCTTAAAAATCACAAAGTTCCAACCCCTTGCCATGTGCAGGGACAGCTTCATCTAGACCAGGCCTTGATCACTTCCAGAGGGCATCTACAACTTCTCTGGGCAATAGTTTTAACCATAAAATATTATTTACCAATTTTTTGATAAAAGACAGACAATTCTGCAGTAGTGATAGATAATCAATTGTAAAACTTGTTAAAAAAAAAAAAGAAAAAAGAAAGAAAGAAGAAAATATCAGTAGCTGGATGTCCAATTAAAAGATTCTCAACTTGACTTCAGACAATCACTTCCACCTATTTCATAAGCAACTTTTCCCAGAGTTTCATGCTTGCAATTCCTATTAGACAATAGCATGGCAGCAATTAGTTATCAATGTTGTTCTGCATTTGGGACATGCTTCCTGTCAACTATTGTATGTAATGATTCATGGTTCCATCCTCATACAAAGATGACCATATCTAGATATCCCCAGATTAATTTTCTGTGAGTAGTTATTTGGTATAATTTCTAGAAAATAATTATACTCACAAAACACTATATAAACCCAACTTATATTGAATGCTTGCATACAGGGCTCATGGCTTCTAAATACTATTTATTTTCCAAGTTGTTTAGAAAAAAGAGTTACAAGGAAGATCCTGCTTTGAACAGGATCTAAGATTGGAACCCTTGGAGAGAAGATAAGACCAGTAAATTGATTTTAAAAATATAAGGGCTAATACAACTTTTTTTAAATATCACCTCTGTTCCATTTTATCCTCAGCTTTTCGGTCTTGGTCTTTCTCAGCTTTAATTTTTAAGCAAGGACGTAATTGCAGTCAATTTTTCTGCTTCTATTTCTGTCTTATTTGTTCACAGTTATGTTTTTATTAACAGAAACTGTTAGCAGTTTCAAGTGGTGTAAAAACTTTCTCAACAGAAAATACCTATCAAGATCATGAAATACACAGCACTGATAGATACAGATATAAACCTGATTCTGGCTCCTGGTGTAGCTGCTCTACCCTGATATATCAATTTGTATCACATCATTTTGCAACAGCCACAAATCCACCTGAGAGAGTCCTCCAAGGCTGAAAAGCCTTTTGCTTGAGACTGGCCATATGGCCATTACCCAGAGAAAACTCATGCCACATCTGAGATGTCATCCCAGTTAACTGGGCTAAGGAAAAGGCATAAAATGACATACAATTACTTTTCTCCCCTTTAGCATCCTGCATTGAGCAGAGCTCACCCGAGGTGAAAGCCAAAACTTGTATTTATCTTTGTTCTTTAAACTGATTCTTGGGGGCTTTTTTTCTTGTTTACATTCTAGCAAAGCTTTCCCTGCACATGATGTTTTTTTTGTGACCTTTTTAATTTTTTAAGTGCTTAACTTTATATTCCCTTTCCCAAAGCTTTTAGATTTTTGTTCTAATTTGCCTGCCTCATGTATAAATGAAATTTTCTTAACAACATTCCTATTACTTTTTTTTACTTAGACAGCAGACTCTGTCTTAGACTTTCTGGTTGTTCATCCTCCTGTATGCAAACTTTAAAACCTGTTTTTTGAAAGTGGAATATCCAATCTTTTTTTTTTCTTTTTAAGGATGTTGTGAGTTAATTTGAGAACACTTTGGCTTCTCTGATTTACATCAGTACCTCCCCCCAAAAGAAAATTACTAGAATAAAACAATGTTCCTATGATATTCTCTATTTTTCCTTTTTTTTTTTTTTTTTTTCCAGTGCTGGTTGATCCAACTGCATTGGTTTGCTTTTTAGTCTTTAATTTATGTTGGGCTGTAAATTGTCCAAGTAACAATTTGAGTGATGTAGCAACAGAAGGTGACCCAGATTACACAACACTGTACGCTAATGCCAAGTCTTCTTGTTCAATGGCAGCTGCTCAAAGCTTTGTGTTATTGCTATTCACATTCAACAGACACAAATCAAACAGCCTCCTCAGGCTCACATCCTGCCTATCTTCATTTTAAACATGTTCAAGAGCTACTGCTTTTCATACACATATATCAGCCTCACCAGCTGAGGCCATTTAGCCTCCTTGGCTTGTATTTACTCTGAACCATCTGACACAATTATCAAGGAAACCCATTGTGACTTCCACTATTTTGCACACTTCTGTTTATGTGGAAGTTTGCCGAGAACATTTTCTCTATAAAAATAACTTTCATGCTCTCTCATAATGGAGATATTTAGAACACCAAATATATAACAGTTGTTTAATAACTGCTTTCTCTAGAGGTGGTAATTAAAAAAAGCATATACAATAAAGCAATACGACTAAAATATAAGATAAACAGCTTTAGAAAATGATAAATTAATCTAGATTAATAGGATAAATTAATCAGAAATGTTTAGATTTACTGAACGAGTGGTATCAAAAAACAGGCTTCAAAGTATAGATACAGTTTTAGCAGAACAATTTATTGCTGTACATTCAATCTGTGAAAAAACAAAATGCTTTCATTCCTCCTTAAAAAAAAAAAAAAGTTTAAACATGGAAATTGGGAAAGCTATCAAACAATGAGTTCATACAACTTAGTTTCATGGTCCAAATCTTTTTGGCATCTCCATCAAATTTTTAAAGCCCTCTGACAACACAAGCTTCCTGCTAGAAGTGCATGTCTATCCATCTACCCAGAGGACATGTCAGAACAATAAGAAAAAGTGCAAATCTTACTTTTTAAATGGATGAGCAGCAAAAAACTGAGGTAGAAGATGAGTAGAGACTTAATTCTTGAATGAGCCATATTCGCCTTGATAGGACATTCTCCGCTGAGTTGCCTGTTGTCCAAAGGGCTGGTGCTGATCGTCACTGCTTTCTACTCATCTCTGAAACTAAGGGCATACCCAAGGCACCCAGCCCCCTACAAGCCATCTTTGCCTGTGCCCCTCCTCAGCCTGCTCACTGCAAACCTGCACACTTTGATTCAAAAGGCAGTTGTGCTTGTTAAGGTTTTACTTCGGCAGGTCCGAGTGATTTTTCAAACCTGGTACAGATTTGTCTGCGAGCTGGACTGGAGTCTATTCCCGGCTGTGCGGTGAGGAACTGTGAGGGGAATGGTGCGCTCTGCCTGGCTGCCACCGCACCGCGCACACAGTGCGCTCCTGGCCGCTCAAAATACATCACTCATTGTCTGCTACTAAGCCCCCGTTACACGACACTCCTCCTAATCCGTAGGCAAACACTTGATGCTTTCTTACACAGTCAGCTAAAAACCACTTTCTGCTTTCTGAGTTTTTTCTGTATCTTATGTTATTAGCACATAAAGCGAAAAGATGAAACATCCCCCTTCTCAATTTTTACAGTAGTTAGATATTAGTCTGTTCTCTTCCACAGTATTTCGTTGTTGTTGTTGTTGCTGTTGTTGTTATTGTTTACACTGGATTCTCTAAAAATCACAATAAACTGGGAGCTGGCACAGGACCTCTGAGCTTCATCGGATTGTGTTGTAATCTTAAACTGCACACGGAGGAACCAGTCACAGAATCAGGAGGGAACAAAGTAGGATCGTTAAGAGAAGAGAATGGGGGCAGGGGGTGGACTCTCTTTTTAGCCAGAGCTGGCTTTGAACAACTGTGGCTGCTGCAAGTGCCATCAGTCTGCTTGGTGAGCCTTCCCCAGCTGCCACAGCAGCAAAGCGCGGGGCCTCCTCACAGCACGGGCGTGGCACACGCTGTGTCCTGTTTCTGCCCGAAGTTGTCTCAGTGTCCAATGGCTCATCCACTGATCACAACTTTGTCCACAGATATTAAAATCCTCGGACCAGTCTAGCAGAAGTGAGGGAAGACAGCAACAACCCCAGCAGCTGTATTCCCTATAATGATCCAGTACAAACGCTGGCCTTCTGGCACCTTACAAATTAAGTTTGTGTGTTCACTGTGGGTAAGCAGTACCATAGCAATGGCTGCTGTAACACCACTCCAGCCTCTGAGGCGAGGATCGAGATGAGCTGCCTGTTTGGCAGTGAAGCTCCTCTTTGCAACACCTTCACCTCTACCAACCTTCCTGGCCTTTTAGCACTTGCCCTCCTTGCCTCAGTGCAGAAACCAGGCATTCCCAAACCCAGGATCAGTCTCAAAAATCTGCTTGGCCATCCCTATGTTAAGCTACTGTAAAAGAACGCTTGATACATTGATATTGTCGTTTGTTCTCCTCCCTTCAGCAGAATCTTAATCCCCAGTTCAGGAAGTCTTTGATAATGAATTTAACTTTACATGTACACTTAACTGAACTAAGCAGACTGAAAGTCAAGCATATGCTGAAAGCCTCCGGTGAGCAGGGAGCAGACTGTTGATACCAATATGAATTCATGAAAGCTGCTTATTATAGGTAGGTACTTTCACATCCATTCGTTCAGCTCAGTGAACTGAATAATTTTAAAATTTCTCCAGCTGCAAGGCTCTTCTTTCTTTCCCATCTCATTCCTGTGCAGCTACTGGCCTTCTGTGGCAAATCTTTCAGACTCTCTTCCCCTTCTCCTGGCACCAACAGCTGTATTTTCTCTGCTTCCCAGGAAGCCTCCACACTCACACTCCCCTGAGCCTACCCACTCAATCCACCAGCTCTGGTCTCTCCCAGGCAATTCAGGCAATCCAGCCTGAATTTCCTGGTCAAATGTCATATGTTATGAATATTATGATGAAAGGAGCTCCTAGTTGAAAGTACTTAGCTAATTACTAATTTAATTATATTTAAGTGGCTAATTGTAGTTTTTGGCTCTTTCACTTCTAGTAATCTCTTTGTTTTATATTTACACTTACAGTTGTTTAGATGTTTTCCTCTCCTTCCCATCTGTCTATTTAATTTCTGTTTGAAACTAGTAAAATATATAAGCATTACAACATAAGCATGAAAATACTACTCTGTCATCTGGGAATTCTTCTGACAGGCTAAATTTTGCAGTTGAACCAGAGCTGATTAACTCTTTAAGTGTGTTATTATTTAAATTTGTCACTATATAACTTAGAACAACAACATTTTCTGATACAATTTTGAACAATTTTTAAATTGCTTTTATTGAAATAGTCTCTATTAATGGGATTTATTTTGTCATCTTATTCTGGTTATAACTGCTGATTAGATTACTTTCACCTTTACTAGAGCAACACAGTGTAGTAATCTAGAAGTTTAAGGAAGAAGGTATATATCCAACAGTTGGTAGAATATACTTGGTCTGAAGACTTACAGATTCATATACCAGTCAATTTAAAAAAGAAATCTTGTAAGTATTAAGAAAGACAGACCCAAAATGTAAGGAAATATGAAGTTTTCAATTCTGAGGAACATATTATAAGTCCTGCAAGGAATCAGTCACATGTATTAAATCTGGACATTTTTCTGGAAGTTACACAAGTACATGTAAAATCTGTACTCTAAGCAAATTTAGCAGTTCTCAGACATGAAGACATGGCACCGTTCTGGGAATTTACCTATAGTATATTGACACTGGAATTTGCTTTTTCACTATTTGAAACTTAGATCTTCATTTCTCAATGCCTATTTCAAACATTTTTTCTTTGTGAGCTATTCATATTCCAGAATTTATTGAGGAATAAACCAGATGAATTTATTGCTGCCCTAACTCCTTGAAGTTGCTTACAGGAAAAGGTTCAAATTTCTACACAGTGAAACATCACATCTAAATGTAATTTCCATGCTTTCTCAGTACAGCTCAGCTTTGATGAGATTCTGCAGTCATAAAAGTCAGAGGCTATGACATTTGCTTTCACTTAATGGTGCCTTTTCTGTTCTGATTGCTTCGTGCAATAATTACGGAGCAGTGCGGTGTCTGACTATACTAGTCAGTGTCATCTCTTCTAAAATGTATTATTCAATGTATTATTCCACCCACCAAGTTCCATTATCTAATATTTTTTGTTTCCTGACATAAGCACTGTTTTCAAATTTCAGATGACAGCAGTACTAATTAATCCTAATCTTCTGCCTATCACTACTTCGCATGTTGTTTTCTGTTTGTTCAAAGTTGCTCCAGTATAAACTGCAATTTTTATTGATGCCATCCTATGCATCCTAGGTCAAATATATTTATAGGTGATTTTCCTAAGTAATTGGTACTTCTTTTCCACGTTTTTGGTAGTTTTAATCTAAACTAAAAAAAAAAAAGAATAGTTAAGTATTTCATATAAGCTATAGTTATATAAGGTAATAGTTAAGTAATTCATATAAGGTATGAAGTTCCCTTGCAAGTGGAAGATGTGAGTTTACAAAATGCCTGATGCTGACCAACCTAAAGCTTTCATTAAATCCTTTTGTTCACTGGCAAGTGAGGCACTGGTAATTAGTCAGGAACAGGTGGGTGATTTCATGCAAGAGTGGAAGAGTGACTGAGCTAAAGATAACATTACCTAGAGAGGTCTGGGACATGCAAAACTCAGCTGGACAAAGGTCCTTTGCGACCTGCTTAAACTGGACCTCCTTTGAGCAGGTAGTCCCTTCCCACCATATGATCCTGTGATTCTCTGAAGATAGCATTAGATTTCCTGCACAAGCTCCAGCCCATATTAGCTCAGTTTCTGCTTTTGTATACCTAATATAGAAAGCCCTGTTTATAAAATGACCCTTGTTTCTCCCTAGGGTCTTTGATTTTCTTACTTCCATTCAATGGTGCTTTAGATGTTCTGTTAAGTTCTTGCTGAATTTCATCACAGATGAAACTGGGATTCTGAATTTCCCTGGAGATCCCAGTTCACTAATGGGAGTGCTTCATTTATGAAAAGCTATAGAGCATTAGAGCACGAAGTCACTCTGGCCTGACATCATGGCTTGGGCTTTAAAATACATTCTGAAATGTTTATTGGAAACTCAGGATGATAGGATTTGCTAGAACAATGGCCCTGAACAGATCATCCAGATCATCTTCCTGTTTATGGTACTTGTACCCTCTTCATAAACCAGCTCACAGATAACCTTTTTTTTCTTTAGCTTGCAGCACTTTGGGTAATTATGAACAGACAAACCAAGACAACAGATAAAACTATGTGAATAAGGGATGGCTAAAAGGTCTTGTGGATAGAGTATTGTAACAGGAAGTTGTTTACCTCTCTAACAAAACTGCTATAGATCTATTTGCATTTTAATTAGGTTTCTTGCAATAAGAACAATCTGTGCTTTGGTTTCACACAACACTTGCAAAGTTAACCACCCACAAGAACACTCACTCAGCAAGAGACAATTGGAAACTTCCTTGGCCAATACTCTTCTGCAGATAAATATTTATGATTATATTTAACTTCTTATATTGTTCTACAAATATTACTTCTTTTGAGCATCTTTTTCCTTTTTATTAGGGTGTACAAATATTTTGGGGGTATTTGAACTCTTGCTTTGTACTTTTTATTTCTTCCTCAGCCTGAGTAGCACTTCAAAGCAGAACATTCTCTTCCAGAAGACCCAGCAGAGCACAAGCTTCCAGTTCTGCCCATTTTCGGATTATAAATGTTTTATGAAACTGAAGGACTTTATCTGAAAATGTAAAACTACTTTGCAGGATGTGCTGAGCATATTGCTTCCTTACATGTAACATATTTTTTGAAGTTATGACTACTTTTTTCTTCTCCTTGTAGCCACTTTACTACTAAGTAATGAGGAATGTCAGCCTTCACTCCTAAGTGTATTTTCAATTGCATGCACTTCAAGCAGTGTTTGCTTGAAGCACTTCATACTTGCTCGTGGTCAGGAACTAGTTAAGGTTTGTGCTGTTCAAATTATTGCACTTCTGACAAGAAATTTAATCTGTTTTGTTGTTTTCATATGAAGTCTCTCCTGAGTATTTTAAACTTAGGTAGACAAAATGAAGTGGCTATGTAAGGTACAACAGGATTCCCCTGGGACCTGCAGAACTCAATAGCATGTGATTCATTTACTCTCATCTTTGATTAATGTTTTTTTGAAATAACATGTTTTATTCCATTGTGTGTGGCTGGGAAGCAGGGACCAGGAAGCAGGGAAGCAGGAAGCTTCACCAGGGAAGCAATTCCACTGTCAGATGAATGCTAGGTCAGACCTTGTCAATGCAGATGAAAATTGGCAATTAGTATTCTGTACCTTGCTGCTAACGAACCGCCTAATCAGGAAGTTTCTCTCTGTACCAATAAGCTTCCTGTGAGTGTCAAGGTTATAGGAGTGCTTGAGAAAATGAGGCAAACAGTGTTTTTACTAAAGCAGTGAAACATTAAAATCTAAATGAGTTGTACATTTATTTTTGCTTCTATGCTTTTCACATCAGCAGAGTAGACATGTTAACAGTCTTACAAATGCTCTTCGAATTCTCTTTTTTAATTTTAATAACTCATACCACAAACCAGAAAGACCTAA